>JAOUQX010000033.1:19967159-19983252 GCA_028566295.1 Liobagrus marginatus
GAAGGCGGTAGGGGGGGGGGTCATCTTTTACGGCGAGTATAGCAGAAAACCCAAGTTTGCGAATGAAAAATGGGGGGGTCATCTTATAAGCCGTGTCGTCTTATACGCCGGAATATACGTTATGTTATGTAGTATATGTTTATAATCAGTGCTGGGATTAACAATTATTCATATTCAAGAAGCTTTATTGTCGTAACACCATAGACAGCTGTTGCAATACACAATGGAACAAAACAACGTTTCTCCAGGCCCATGATGCTACATATAACCCAATCACACAAAACAGAACAACAGAGGGTCACATATCACAAAACAGAACAACAAAGAGCTACGTACAACACAAAGTTCAACACGTACAGACAGTGCAAAATAAACAGTAGCATACAATACGCTACGGGACAGATACATACAACATGGGACATAGAGCCGATGGTTGTGCAATATGTGGCAATGTACTAATAATGATAGCAGCATTAAAGTTAAACTGGCAGCATTATTTAGTACAGTAAAGTGGCTAGTGTAAACAGTGACCAAGTAAAAAAAAAAAGTTTAGAAGTACACAATATAGTATTTAAAGTGGCAGTGGGAGGTAAACTTATGAAACAGTTTTAAAGTGATTGTGCATGAGTGATTTCCGAGTTTGAGTGTTTCAGTTCGTGTTGAGAAGGCTGATGGCTTGTGGGTAAAAACTTGGACAGTCTGGTTGTAGCGGCCCGAAAGCTTCGGTACCTTTTTCCAGAGGGCAGGAGGGTGAAGAGTGTGTGTGAGGGGTTTGTGTGGTCAGCCACAATGCTGGTGGCTTTACGGATGCAGCGTACAGTGTAAATGTCCATGATAGAGGGGAGAGGAACCCCGATGATCCTCTCAGCTGTCCTCACTAGCCGCTGTAGGGACTTGCGGTTTGATACAGTGCAGTTCCCAAATCAGACGGTGATGCAGCTGCTCAAAATGGTCTCGATGGTCCCTCTGTAGAACTTGGTCAGGATGGGGGACAGGAGATGCACTTTCCTCAGCCTGCGTAGGAAGTAAAGACGCTGCTGGGCTTTCTTACTGATGGGGCAGGTGTTGAGTGACCAGGTGAGCACAGAGGAACTTGTTGCCCTTGATGATCTCCATGGACGTTCCATCGATGTCCAGGGGAGAATGGTCACAATGTGCTCTTCTGAAGTCAACCATCTCTTCGGTTTTGTCTATGTTCAGATCTTGTTTTAAATCTCCTGTAATTAGTCTCACATTATAAGTGATCATTTTAAAGACTAAAATTGATTAAAATTAGAAACAATTCTAAATGATGCTCAGTAATACGGGTGTAATTCAGAGTGTGATGGACAGTTTGAGACGTTTTAGACTAAACTTTAAAATTTCACTCCGGCTGAGAGAGGGGGGGGGATAAACCTTTTTACAACCCAATCAAATGAAACATCCCTCCATGTAAACGTTTTAAATAATAATCCTATAATATGCTGCTATATTAAGCACTGTGTGTTTGTGTGAGCGGGCTGAAGGTGGCGCTGAGGCGTTCACGCTGAAGCTAAAATAATGCGCTTTCTCTTCCGCACTTCTGCGGGCTCCTGGCTTTCATTTCTCACTCATCAGCGTCCACACACCCGGGAGTGTTTCTCAAAGGCCGTTTTTCATAGAAAAATGTTACATTACCTGACAGAGGAGAGAGGTCGCCCGAATTCACCTGACTACCGGATTTATTTTAGTAAGTTAGTTACCTCGGATTAGCCGTTAGCCGCGTCCACACAGTACAAGCTATCTGTGCTAGCTGGAAAAGTTGAGCTTTGATATATGCCCACACAAAACTCAAAATAAACGTGTTCTTTTTTTTTTACTTGGTCTTAATATTTTCAAAATAGACCTTCGAATTTATAGTGCATTTTTCTTTTTTTATTGCTTAATATCTGAAAACGACTAATCGGTGCTAGCTCATTCGCTGTCCACTTTCCACGCATGCGCGTCGTGTGTGACGTCATGAACACAGCCAACTGAACTGAACGCGAGTGAGAGATGTTTAAATACACAAATAAAACGGATATACACGAAACTTAAAAATCCTTCCTCCAAACTGACAAATATGTAGGATTTAATATTAGCGTTGAGGATCTTAACCTAAAACGATTTAACCATTTACTTTAAATTAGCATGTTAAATGAATTGTTAATGAAAGCGCGATATATAAGTTATGTGGCCCAACATGACCAAATGTTTGACGTACAGGTTTATATATGAGGGATAAGGGCCTTGCTCAGGGGCCCAGCTGTTGCAGCTCTGTTCATTAGTGTATGTCCTGTTTTAAGCTTCATTCCTAACACTTAAATAAAATACACAAACCTTGAAGTTAAACGAAATATATGCTTATGTTTGTCTATTTTTATATATTTAATCCTGTTGCTCGACAGAAACCTCACAAGGAGAATACATTTCTCCGTTCCATGACATCCACCTCTACGCAACTGATTGACAGGTTGGTTTAGATTGATACTGATGCACGGTTACACCTGCACATAAAATAATCTAATGAGTAAATGTATAATTGTATAGCACGGTATTGTTGAATTCTGATGGCATGATCGAAGGTGTTAAATAATTTAAAATAATAACAGCTTCTCTAGTGATGATTACATGATCATTCTGTTACTTTGTTTGAAACATTAATTTAACACTTAGAAACGTTGATAACCTGTTTTCTGTAAGACTGGTCATTTAGGGAAGTAGTCTCCAGCGTGAGCACTTTTTAACAGTTTGTTAGCTTTATGCTTCTTAATTTCTTAATTTAAACGTGATAGAGGTGCATCCGAGGTTCTAGATCATCTCTGGTCTTCTGAGTCTTACTGATGATGAGAGGTTTGTATTTTATGGTCTGGCCTTGATTTTACACTCGAAGTCTTTTTTAAACTATGGGACCATTAGATGGTCACTCTGTACTGTGAGGGTGCCTATAATTTTTTAAAACTCCAGAACGATTCTGTCCATATTCCAGGAGAAGGATGTCCCTGTGAAGAAACAGAAATGCTCTGACAGTGTGGTAAAGACTTTTCTGAAACACTAGAATAAAATAGCACGCAGCATTGAACTGTTGCTAAAATGTCATTGTTTTGCTAACCGTGTTTCAGATTCTCTTCAATATGGTCGTGGAAGTTCCTCGCTGGTCAAATGCCAAGATGGAGGTGTGTGTTGGACTTGGGGAAAAAAAGTAGAAATGACTGATTGTCGTATAAATGTTTGTTGCGTAACTAATGTGTGTTAAGTTACACACACACGCTGCTGTAATGAATCTGTAGATGTTTTATGATTTAAATGCTTGGACGTTGCAGATAGCCACAAAGGAAGCGCTGAATCCCATCAAACAGGACGTAAAGAAAGGTAAACTGCGATATGTGGCCAACGTTTTCCCACATAAAGGCTACATCTGGAACTACGGTGCGCTGCCGCAGGTTAGTCTACGGCTGACATCACATACAGCCTTACAGATGTCTGTTTAAAAAACAAAACAAAAAAAAACTGATTTATGTATTGTTTGGTCGGAGCAGACCTGGGAGGATCCCAATCACAAAGATAAAGACACCAGCTGCTGTGGAGACAACGATCCCATAGACGTCTGTGACATTGGCACAAGGGTAAGGTCTGAGAATAATGACAAGAACAGAAAGCCAAAGAGTTGAAAGCATATGAGATTGGGTTGAAGGGACCAGGGCTTCAGATGATGTCAGATACTATGTCATTTTAGCTTCTCTTTGTTTTTAATAAAATACTGTATTTGGTAGCAGGTTTACAGATTACTCTTAGGTGTAAATGTTGGCTGGTGTAGTAATTTAACATAACAAGAGTAACAGTTGGTTTAGCTTTAAATTTAGCAAATTCCAATAAACTCAGTTTTGATAGGTGTGTATTTTTAATTGTGTGTGTGTGTGTTGCAGGTGTGCTCCTCTGGTCAGGTGATTCAGGTGAAGGTGCTCGGGATTCTGGCTCTGATCGATGAAGGGGAGACGGATTGGAAAGTCATCGCCATCAACACAGACGATCCCGATGCTAATAAACTTCACAGTGAGTTTAAACTCAGCTGCTGTAGCAAAGTCACTGAGATGAGTGAGTGAACTTTAACTAACTGCTTCATTCGCAGGTATTGCAGATGTTCGTGTGAACAGACCCGGCCACCTGGAGGCGACGGTAGACTGGTTTAAAAAATATAAAGTACCTGACGGGAAACCAGAGAACCAGTTTGCCTTTAACGCACAGTTCAGGGACAAGGTTCGTTATGATACAAGGTGCAGATTTAATGTACATTTTATACTTTATAACTAAACACCCACAAGTGTTTTATTTGTCTTCTACTACAGCTGTTTGTTATATCACTTAAAGTACAACACAACATACTTCATATGTTTTAGATATTTAACATTAGTAAAATGCGTTTGTTCCTGTTTTATAGCAACTTGAGTCCCTCTGATTCCCTCATTGGCTGCTTGTTATTCTGTTTTTTAATCTCTCTCTCTCTCTCTCTCTCTCTCTCTCTCTCTCTCTCTCTCTCTCTCTCTCTCTCTCTCTCTCTCTCTCTCTATATATATATACATACATATACACACACACGACAAACTGGAGACTCTTCAAACACATCAGACAAAAAATAAACAAATCCTTATATAAAATTTCACGTGGAATTAGCTATACCGTAAATTTATCATGGAGTATGTTTCATTAACTGTAGATAGCATTTATTTGCAATTTCAAACTTAAAAAAATCATTGAATCAGATTATTAGTAGATTAGATTATTAGGTTATTATTACCTGTGTAGGACTTTGCTTTAGAGGTGATTAAATCCACACACAGCTGCTGGAAAGCTCTGGTTCATAAGCAGACGAACTGTGGAGAGATCGTGTGGTGAGTGTCGTCATGGCAACACCGCTGAATTCATTTTGAGATGAGGATGATGAGTTATCGTTGTCTGAGCGTTTCCTGTGTGTTTCTTCAGTCAGAACTTGTCGGTGTGTGGGAGTCCGTATCAGTGCGCCGATACCGCGGCCACCGTCAGAGCCGTGAGTAGATATAACGCCGAGGTAATAATGAGCGCTATAGCCAATTGGTCACCTTCTGTGTCTCTGTGACATCAGGATAAAAAAGTTTCACACATTTAACCTTAGAAACATAATATGCTTTTAAAACTCCATCAATGAAAACGCTGAATAATGTAGATATAATAATACAAACTGAATGGTGTTGTGTGTGTGTGTGTGTGTGTGTGTGTGTATGTTTTGTTACTGCAGGCTCCAGAGTATGGAGAGGCTTTGCCTCTTCCTGCAGAAGGTAAAATATTTATTTTTTCATCTATTTGTTTATTTTGGGGTTTTTCCTCCATTAAAAATGTTAATAATCAGTAATGTTTCTTACACAGTGGATAAATGGCACTTCCTGTCAGTGACACTGAAAGATGTGGTTCTGTCCTGAATCTCACACACAGCACTGACATCTACACACGCACGCACACACACAAATCAGTGTCACTGCATTAGCGATTAAGTTCCATTTCAAGTTCATCATTTCAGCGATTAACGATTAAACTGAAGGTCACGTTAACACACATTTGGTTTATAAATCAGAAAATGGGTTCTTATTTAAAGGGCTGTGACCCTTTACTTTTTACTAAATAAATACACTATAAATGTACTGTTTACTATTGCTTCATTTTTGAAGACCGGGAAATTTGTTAAAAAAAAAAAAAAAAAGCTTAAAAGTGAAATTTAAAAGAAAACATTTATAAATGGTAGTGAAATTGTAATTAATGATAAATTGAAATAAAGACAGTAAAAATTTTAAATGCATGAAATAAATATAAATTTTATTAAAAACACCCACAGCTCAGCAATCAGGAATGATATAATAAACAGCTTTCAAATAGACTGCATTCAGTACTTCAGTACTTTACAATACTTACAGTATTCATATCCGTCCTTGTTTTGAAGCAAACCAAACTTTTAGGAGACAAAAGAAACAGGGTGGAGACAGAAATGTTGAAAAATTAACCCATTTAGTGTCTACATAAAAGAATATAAACAAAACGAAACAAAAAAAACACGCTAGTGTAACCCACACTCCGCAAACCAGAAATTCAAAACGTCCTTCAAGTAAAGTTAACGCCACGCAAAAGAAGCATGTCTTCAAGTATGGCAATGCTTTTCACCCACTAATCACTCACCTAATGAACACAATTTCATTTCATTTATTTCTCTCTGCTATTTAACCTGCTACTCAAGCTGGATTCTGTACACAAAAAAAAAACTGAGTTTTTTTTTACAAAACATTTCCTCTACAGGTTAATCAGGTGCTGCACGGTTTTCTGTTGGAGTCTTCTGTTATTTATCTGAATAAAAATAGAGTTCTAAAGGTTTTATGCAATGAATGTGTGTGTGTGTGTGTGTGTGTGTGAACTATTCAACACACAGTGTCATTACCATGGATATGGCCGCTACATCTCATCCACTCAGCGTTATGTCGCTATACCGTTTATTAAGCGTTTATTAGGTTTGTTTGAGGTTTGTATCATGTTTAACCCTTTCAGCCAGATTTACTTTAATTAATCCTGGAACATTTCTTCAAATAAACAGGGTTTGGCTTTTATGTTGATTTTTTTTTCATGTCGTTTTGTAGAATGTAGAAATAACAGCAAATTAAAATAAATATACAGTAAGTGTATGTGTTGACAGGATTATTATACATTTATAAATTCCTTTATAGTATTTTCATTACATTTTACAGTTTAGGGCAAAGTAGAATAATTTATATGAATGAATATAATAACTTTTGCTTTAACGCTAATGAATGCTACCTGAACGTTTAATCAGTTTTAGATCAGATCCATCGGCGTGTTAAAAAATGACTTGATTCATAATTGTCTTGAAAATATTTGAAGTGCTTTCAAAAAATTATTCTTGCACGGGTAACATGAAACTTGAAGGAAGATAAAATGGATAAATAATTCTTTGGTGGTTTTAAATCAATTTGTAAATTTTTTCCCATGCACATCCACTGAGGATGTTCCGCCTGACGGATTTTACGGAAATTTCAGGAAGAAAGTATTTTTGACAAAGCAATAATTTCTCTTTAATCAACTCGGTGCATTTCTATTGAACATCTGAAAGCTATCCACTGAAACATAAGTACAAAATAATGTGAATTAATTTATATTTTAAGAAGTGATTTTTTTCTTAATATACACATGGGATTCTGAATGCTAAATTGAATCCCTGAATACGAGGAGACGGCACGCTGATGTATGAAACTAGCAGAAATATCCCTGATTCGATTTGATTATTGAAATTTGGGAACTTGAAGCTCAAGTAACACATTCTAATAGATCAAATTCGGAGTTTCAAATACAGAACAAAATGGGGAGAAGTAACTTAAAGACACCTTGGTATAGTAATCCTATTGCCAAAAATGTTTTGAGGTATATGACAAATAGGTTCTGTACATCATTCATAAACCTTCTCACCATCCATAAAGATGCTCACATTATGCGCTTTTAGTAGCACCAAATAGCACCATTTTAAGAATAACCCACAAAATATTTGTACTTTCTTTTACAGTACTAAAATCTAAAATTATTTTAGGAAAAAGAGAAATTAATTTACTGTACAAATCTCACCTTTTTATGATACATGTAGATATACGTTATTAAAGTATCCCCTTTACAGCAAGCCAGCTGCCTTGGAAAATGAAAAATGACCAAAAGGTGGCACTAACCCTGTTCAATAAGAATCTGATTAAACTGCTAAAAAAAAAAAAAAAAAAACAACCCAATGCATAAGTTCCGAAAATTCGTAGCAGACATTTGCGTAGCAGGATTATTTTGCCTTTTCCTGTGCTTTATATTTTTTTAAAAAATTTCACGCTTAGGAAAATTCATGTTAAAATGGCTCAATATACAGTAACTATACAACATATATAGTGGACTGTGAAACTGTAAAAGCACCAGGTAAAAATGCACTTGTAAAAGGTTAAACAAAAATAATTTTGCAGTACTTTTTATTTCTAAAACTGAATAAAATCCTGAAAAAAATATCTGAGGATGAACCCATCATACCCTCATGATTAGAAGTGCTTTAAAAACACTAACAAAAAGTAAAGTAATTCTGAGTAATTGCTCAGTACTTGAGAGTTAAAGTACTATTAAAGTAAAAAATTAAGTATTTTTAAAAAGCCATATTCAAAACTTTCTTCACTTAGCACCGTGAACATGATTAGCCACTTAATCAGTGTTTTACACCAGATTATCACCTTTAAGTAATGACAGCTGTAAGTTTAAAGCCATTAAATATTTCCAGTAAATGGACATCCAGATGTTGTGAAGCACCAAAGAAGAAGAACAGTGCGAATAACAATGCAATAAATAAATAAAACTTTCAGGATCAACCAGTAAAGCTAAACATTTTACCCCTTATTGATCTATTATACAGTTTGCATTTTTTCCATAGTGTGGAACTGTTTTTGTCTCTGCCAGTGGCACTGAGGTCTCAAGAGCAATATTTTAGCACCTTGTTACAATTCCGAAACTTTATTTGTTCCCCCTGTTTGAGGATGATGTAAACCTATGTAGATCCCTACAGGAAGTGGCTATAAGGCCCAGTGACCTTAGTAAAGGCATAGGGAGATGAGCTGACATAAGTGTTGGTGGTGGAGGATAGTGACTTTTCAGCGAGCATCTGGACAAAACGTTTGTATGATGGCTCTGAAGGCTCAAAAGGTTCTGAGTGTTCTTTCTTGACCCTCTTGCCACCACTCTTGCTGGGTGTCCCATCTGTCCCATGCTTCTCAGCATCCTCTTCTTTCTCACGTGCTTTTTCTGCCATCTTGGCCTCCCACAATGCGAGCCCATGCTTAGCCTCATTCAGGTTCTTGTGCTGGTAGAAAACCAGAGATATTCGGGTAGGGTGGGTGCGATCAGGCTTCTTGAGTGGTGTGGTTGCATGCAACTCTCGCTTTGCACACTCAATAAGAATTGAGCCATGGGTGGGTGCCACTGCTATACCACCAATCTCTGGATCCAGAAAGTTGTGCTCATTGTCGGACCACGCATCCTCCTCCTCTTGAGGTGCAGGCATTAAAATTCCTGCCTCTTGTTTGACCATAGAGGTTGGGATGTTTCCATTGGGCAGACTCATACCTGGACATGTGTTGGGGTTTATGCCTTCACTGCCTGCAAAAGGAAGTACCTGAGGGAAACTGTTTGCTCCATGGAGGTTCATCTCTGTTTTTTGCATACTTAGTGGATCCATATTTTGGGGAAACAAATGATGATTCTGGCCTAGGTAGGGATTAGGGTATCCACCAAACTGACTAAATTTATTTGCAGCTGCATAGTCCAGGTTTGTGTGGCCTAATGGAGATCTGGAGAGAGCATCTAGATACTGGGAATTAGGCCCCCCATTTGAGCTGTATCCTGGATAGTGTCCGATAGGATGCATGTTTGGTCTCAAGTTACAATTGCCATATCCATTGATGGGTAGTCCTGGCTCCCCATAGCGTGGTGGGAAATTCATGGCATAGTGCTGCTGAGGGTTAAATTGTTGGTCAGAGTACAGAGATGGTCTTTGCTGTCTGTAGATATCCAGGTGATTGGGATTGGGATAGTAAGGGTGATAGTTGTCTATGGGAATACTCCCATTACACTGGTAACTTGGATAAAGGTTGTTAGGAGTTAGTGGCCCATGGAAAGGGCTTGGCGGGTTTGACCCATTCATGTAGGAATTGGGGACTGGTAAAGGGGACTGATAAGGGCTGGCTGAGTTGGGGGACTGAGAAAACATATTAGGGGGTTTAGAAGTGCTTGGGAAGGATCCTAGTGTGTTGGGGTACCTCGAGTAGTTTGCAGAGGATGTTGGACTGGAGAAAGGCAGAGAAGTGCTGGGTTGTGACTGCTGGTTGTGCTGTTGAGGGTTCTGACCAGGTAGAAGGCGTGCACCCATGTGGTTTAGATGTGTACCTGTAGTAAATACAAAAGTTTACATAACAAATTATCTCCCTATATTGTACTATATTTGTTATACTATACTTTTATGTAATATGTCATTTTATATAACTATAAATACATATTATGAACAATAATTTAAAAAATTTACATTTTACTATACCTGCTGCAGTTGTGTTATGGCCCACATCATCACAAGAGCTTTGTTTCTGTTGTTTTGCTAGCTGATTGCTATCTACCTTGGAGGTGGACGTGCTAAGGTGAGAGGATTTGTTAGCGCCGCCTTTTTTGCCTTCTAGTTTCCTTTGGCGGCAGGACTTGGCTGGCTCTGATAACATACGGACCTGCCTTCGGAACGTACTAAGCACCTGGATGGCTCCAGTCTTCGTTTTTTCCAGCTGAGCCTCAGCACTACCAAACTCATCAGTGGATGCCGCCTTATACAATGGTAGCACATGTAGTTGCTCATCTTCAGGAATCTTTCCAATTTCACGATTGTCCTCTCGTGTGAGTGTACAGACCTGACATTACAGGAAAGAGACATTCATCCTTTAAGAAAAATGTAATGTTGAACTTTGAAGGGCAGCTGTGAATACAATATTCACTATGTATATCGGCACGTCTATTCATTAATCTAATTCTTTTTTTAGAATAGAAAGTACAATTAAACATTTTTATGAATATATGATTTATATATTTGTCAGAATCCACTTACCACAGTACTACCGCTTGCCATGTTGTGCAGATCTCTGTGGGCATGGGCACAGAAGTCTAGACATGCTGTGACTCCGGAAAACGGACGGCCTTCTTTGAGACCCAGGCGGCAGTCTGGAGCTCGGTGTTCATGCTCCACCTGGGAAACACATTAATAAATAAAAATCATTGTAATTATTTATATCAGAAAAGATTGTCGATTGGTTCTGTTCTATAATTAGATATTGTGGAAATCTATATAAGATTTTTGTAGAGTTGGGTCTATAGCAATGCATATTTTGATAAGTTGAGACATGTACCTGGTTGCTATAAGCATCAGGTGCCATTTTCTTATATATTGGAGCCATGACCGTAGCAAGGGCCTGAAGGTTCCTCTCCAGTTTCTCTTCCTATAAAATGATAAAACAATTCCTCACAAATGCTTAAATATATTATTACGTTCTTATCTACCTCTGATTGTTTGAGAAGATTAGTCCTACCTCTACGGAATCATCGCCAAGCAATTTGAATTTTCTCGGGATTTTACTCCTGGCAAACTTGCAGCCGTTGTAGTACATACTCCAGGAGCAACCAAAGGAAAAGGAGGCCCCACATGCATCAGGGTTTCGACCCTGACATGCACATGTTCTCCTAAAGACGGTGATGAGTATAGAAATATTCATTAGCAGTAGTTAGCGATAATTGGGGAAGCAATTTAAATTGGTGAGGTCTATTAAACTAGATCTTTAAGGTAAAGGTAACTGTCACCACTAGTTAAGTGTTGTAAGGTAAAGGTATTCAATTGCCCTTACTCTTCGTTGAGTGCACATCTGCGATTAGTCAGCGCGCCATGCTTCGTTAGTGTATCACTAAGTTCCCTGTAGAGACTGTCGGCCATGGTCGTTGGTATTCCCTCCCATATGACGATTGCTACTACAATGCATGATGTTTCACAAGTGTGACCCGCCCGCTCTCGTACCAGAACCAGGAGCTTTTCGTCCACATTGGCTCGTCGTATTACCTAAATGCCATGTGGATATATAAAATAGCTTACTGAGGTTCCGGGTTGTTGTATTGGTAATACAGCTTGCATAAAGGAAACCAATTAAAACTTACCCATTTAGCAATGGGACAACCCTGTGTGCTCTTGCCCTCCTTGCCTGTATACACTACTTTCTCAATCCTAATAGCACTGCCAGTCAGGCCAGACCTTAAAAACATACATGTTTTAATACATTTGCAAAAAATACATAACATGGCACAAAGATAACATGTCATGTTGGTAAAGAATTTCATCCTCTCAAGGTTTCTTCCTAGCATTACATTAGGGAGGTTTTCCATGCCACTGTCGCCTCAGGCTTGCTCATTGGGATACATTTCACACATTTCAGAATTTTACTTACTCTTTTTATTCTGTTAATTCTTATTCAATTATTAAAATTGAATTGAATTTGAAGAGGATGTCTTACCTGTTCTCCATCTTCTCTCGAATGCCCTTTATATTTGGAGCTGCTCCCAGATGAGTGTAATATGGGCCTTCATCCTTTTCACTTATTTGCTCTTATAACACAGAATAAAACATTTAATATAATTGGTATTGAAGTACTGACAGTTGATAATGACTGGCTTTAGAAAAAGATAATGTGTTATAATGAAATTATTTTTGTTTAAAGTGTTAAACAAATGAATTCTTACCAAGACAATGACATGGAGGAATCTCATATTGAGTTTTCATGGGTGTATCCAGTAGGTTTTTGATAGGAGTTTCTAGCAATTTCATGGGTGACTCCAGAAAGCACTGTAGGCCTGGCTCTTTTTTGGGAGTAGAAGCAAGAGGTTTAAACTCATCCCCCTTACTTCCTTCAATATTTGTAGATATCACTGCCACATTTCCAGCCATTTCAACCTTCACTTTACTGGGGGATTTTATAGCGAGAGACTTCCTCTCAAACACAGGGAAAGGCTGGTAGTGTTGTAACTGCTGCTCCATGGTAGCCAGGATGCTCTTATGTTGGCTCTGTGAGCAGGTTGAAGATGTTTTTTCCTGCTTTACTGTCTCTAGCATCCTTCCAGTCAGGTCTGGATCTTGCTGCATTCGTGGGGGTCGCATTCGGAATGGGTCCTCAAATCTTGAGTCATTTTCACATTTAACAAGCCGCAGGTCAGGTCTGATCTTGTTGGGGCTCTGGGGGCAGCTTGGCCTTTCCTGCTTTTGTAGGAGATGCATTCGCAGAGCTGCATGCCTCTGGAAGTTATCTTTTGCCCCTGGACTTAGAAGAGGTCCTCTCTGGAATTGGATACAGGAGTCCTTTAATTTAGATTTGGTATACATTTGGGCTGGCATCTGTGTTCTGTGGGTGGCATCTGGTAGCTGTAGTTGCATTTGTGTATGTTGTGAGTGCGGAAAGTCCACGTTTCTGGGCAGCATATTGTTGAAAAACTGCTGGGAATGTTGGCCACTTGGAGATGGGGTATATTGTCTCTGGGGCTGCATCTCTGCTGCTCCACTGAAACTAAATATGGATGATGTGTCATTTGGTGAAGGTTGTGAGTTAAGTCGAGGCTGATCAGAAAAATGGAGGGTTGGTTGTGCAGATGAATTGGATCCATTTTGCACTATACCTGTTGGGTCAGGTTGTCTGTATATTGAAGGAGATATTTCTGCCTTTGTGTAGCCTTCCACGTTGTGTCTGTGTGGGAGTTGTGAATTTACATGACCCTGAACAGGGTTCTGTAACTGTGGCACCATTTTGTGACTCTGTGCGTCATGATGCATGATGGTGGTGGCTTGCTGCTGGTGAGCTTCATATTGCTGGTGGGGCTGTGAAGGTTGCTGATGCACTAAGTCAGGAGGTAATATCCGCCTTAACTTTTGATCATTTTTGCATAATTGGTCTTGTTGCACTCTGGGAAAAAACTGCTCATTTGTATGCTGTTGAGGCTTAACATTGTTGATCTGCATGTCAGGCTGGGTGTGCATATCCGAGAGCGTTTTAGGTGTTTGAATCTGGCACTCGGTGGCAGCATTAGGGTGTCGTTGTGCAGGAAGATTGTAGACATTTTGTATGTGACCTTCCTGCTGTTGAGGGAGGCTTGGCTGCAGCTGAATGCTATGCGAGGTGTTGGAATTAAGTAGATTGCCCTGGCTCTGCCTAGCTGTGTTCTCATTTGAAGGGAAATCATTCCACATGTGGGCCTGGTTGGCTCGGTGCTGTAAATTTAGAGTAGAGTTAAAATTGATCCAACCCATCTGAGTGTCAGAAGCCACATTCCCTCCCTGTTCTGGGGAAGTTTTTTTGTGTTCTAGCTCATTACACTGATTTTTTGTAGCTGCCTGAATTTCCAAAGGCGGAGGGGGAGCAGAAACGCCATTGACCGAGGAGCTGTTCCCAGCTGAGCAGGAAACATCTGATTGTGGTGGCATCCCATATTGTAAGTGCTGCTGGCCTGTAACAGTACTGGGCTCTTGATCAGTAGCTGATTTCTTGAATGAACTAAATGCACCAGTAGCTTCAGCCTGTACTGGCATCGGGTAAGGCTCCTTACTGAAAATCTGCCTTGACTTGGCGAGCATGCCTAAACCTACTGTGCTGTTGACAAAACACTCTATGCCATTTTGAGCTTGCGAACCATCATTAATGCTCACTGTTGAGGCAATTCCTGGCCCTTTTCCCAATTCACTTTGCAGTTGATTTTCCAAAACTTGGAGATCAGTAAGAGGGTATGGCGAAGGCTGGTGCTGCTGCTCTACTCCAAAATTTCCAGTGTACCCATTGACCATAAACTCTGGGTCATATCCGTTGCTGCCATCTGGTGATGTCGTGGCAAGTGGCTCAGAGGCAGGCAACTGAGCAAAAATAGAACAACCTGAGGTAACTGTAGGTGAAGAGATATCCTGCTCATGTAGACTGCTGGTGTCTTGTGTTTTCGACCTATGGTTTGGGTAATACTGAGACTGAGTTTTTTCTAAGAGGTCACCAGCAGCACTTTCCACTGATGGTGGAGTTACTGTAGCACCATTGGGTATTTGCACCTGCTTGTTCCTCGATAACAGGAAGATGTCCCCATTGACATAATTACAGTTTCCTGTTTCTGCTAAAGGTTTATTCAGGCTGGCAATTGTGTCTACACATCCTTCAGTGTCTATTTCGCTCTGTTCCCATGGACCAGTTGCCTCTGAATTAACACAGAGTTTTTTGGGCTGGGGATGGGCAAATAGTGACCGTTCATACATGGTGACAGGGTTGGAACAGTCATCGTGGTGTTGTTTCACTGGCTTGAAATTGCTCCAACTGGTATCCCCGTTAAGTTGCAGAGGACTGATGTCCGGTGACTGGTTTCCATTCTGCAGCTTTGCAGGTACCTGGTGAGTGGCACTAAGCGGTGTGTGTATCAGACTTTCTTCCGTCTCATGCCTGGCTTGTTCTGTTTCCATCTGACCTGCTCTGAGTCCATCCACAAGGCTGCCTTCTCTGCTTCCTACAAAAATAACAGTATAAAAATAACATTCACTTTTTATCATCAGATAATCCATGCATTTGTCTACTACTCTACGAGACATTCCTTTAACGGAGCAATGGCAGTTTTATGGTTCTGGGATTTGAACCCATGACCTTCTGATTAATAGGCCAACACCTTAACTGCCGAGCCGCCACCGCATATATAAACCTGCAGTTACATTGCAAAGATTTAGACATGCCAGTACAGAAGAAACATTTTCACTCACTGTCCTCAGATAATCCAGATCCTTTATCACTTGATGTTCATGAGCATAATGCTTCTAGCCTACACAGCTACATTATACAGCTTATTACACAACACTCATGTTGTTTTCCTCAATCTCTCTCTCGTGCCAATATTGACAGGCCAATTCAAACTGCCGTGTAAGAACATTTAAAGTCTAAGAAGTAAAAATAAAAAGCTCGTGGCAAATTTTCAGAAACACCCAAAATAACCACCTGATCTGAAGTCATGTTAGAGCATGTTAGATACTGTGTTGTCCTTTCTTTTCTTTTTTTTTTGCATATAAAGATCAAGTGGTTTGGAAGTGTGCACTGTGTTGCTTCCAGATTGTTTTGCTAGTACTATTTGTCTGCTAACAAATACAGAAGAATTTATCTGTTGTTGTTATGATGTTTGAAAAAAAATGTTTGAAAGGATGAGCTCTGTATGTGGAATAACGATAACTAAATGGCCATTATACTATAAAAACGTTACACTATATTTGTATAGTTTCTGTAAATATTATACTGTTAATAAACTCTGCTAAACAGTATAGTGCAAATACAAGTGGGTAAAACAAGAAGGGTGATGGTGGCTCAGCGGTATAAGGCTCTGGGCCAGTGATCAGGTCGGGGGGTTCAAGCCTCGCACCAGGCATGCTGCCATCATTGGGTCCTTGAGCAAGACCCTTAACCTCACTTGCTCCAGG
>JAOUQX010000033.1:20042964-20057250 GCA_028566295.1 Liobagrus marginatus
AGGGAACAACCTGGGTTTCAGCTCCACCACACTGTAGGGCTTTTTCTACAGAAGTAATTAAAAGGTCATTATGGTGTTTTCATTGCATTTTCTTTGTGTCGTTATGATGCAATGTAATTCAGACGCACATGAGGTCATGAAGTTGTCTCAATGTCATAATGACTGCCTATAATGTCAGTATAAAATAATCATGCATTCATGAAGCTTTGATGTTACATTGCCTTTAATTCAGAATGGCTCAATGATGCAACCATGAAGCTCTGAGGTCATTATATGGCTTTAATGTCATGTTACGCTGGCGTGATAAGGTTGCTTTAAAGCACATAATCCACTTCTATATCATTATAACTCCTTTTATAGTCCCTATGAATGTTTGATGTAATCATGATACTTGGATGTCATTGAGATGCCTTCATGCCATTCTGCTGCTTTGTTGTCACTTTTATATTTTTGTGTAAATGATACTTTGTTGATATTTGGACGTCATTATCAATCATTATCATTATTATACATCATGACTACTCTAAGTCATTACGTCAGACGTCAGCCATTATGACATCTTCTTTCAGTTTGAGTTTATAACAGTTTGTTGTTATTCAGACGCTATAATTTAGTGATGATACTTTTCTCTCTATAATATTTTGATGATGATGTTTATACTCACACTGAGGTGATACTTGACGTAGTAATGGATGACCCAGGCTGGGATAAGGACACGGGACAACGCAAACACACCCACATTATAAGCCTTAAAAACCTGAGCGACCACACACACACACACACACACACACACACACACACACACACACACACACACACACACAATAAACAGATTTACTAGCACATAGGGTGAAGTCTTAGAGATTGACTTTAACACACTGTTCAGCTGTGTAAGGTGTGTTTTCAGACATCAGTGCACCGTGTACAAACACTGTTTTGGGTTATAGCTCATGCACTCGTTCCATGTTCATGGTTCCACAAGTACACAGTGGAAACACATGTATGAAAAAGCATGTGTTAGAGGGTAGCTGAGCTCTGGAGCGACATACACACGGATTCATAAACACATCTTCACACCTGGACAGGTATCGTGTCAGGTTCCTGCTGATTTATACAGCTAAATATCTTATAACGTTAACTCATTGTCCAAATAATGCAGGTGTATCTGTGGGTTTGTTTACAGTGACACCTCGTGCAAATCAGTGTTTTATATCCTACACAGAGCGTAAGATCTCCTCCAGAGTGTCAGATATTAATTATACAGTGGAATTGTAAGTGCATTAATGGAGTTTAATGAAGTGTGATGGAGGATAATGAACACACTCACGGAGGTCCTCCATAGGCTCTGCGGTTGTAGGAAGTTACTCCAGAAGGCCTGCACGCGCCCCGGAGCAGCGGCTCTGCTCACCGACTCCCGCGAGCTCAGCTCCTGATCCTTCAGCCAGCGGCGCCGCAGAGACGATAACTGCTGCAGCCGGAGCTTCTCTTCCGCCGTGTAACCAGACATCATACACACACTCACACTCTTACAGAATAAGGCAACAATAATAGAAATTTTACTCTTAGAAGACCGTATTAACTCCCCGCAATGACATCGGAGAAAGGACAACGATCCCACAGTGCACCGCGACACAAACCGGAAGTAAAACACACAGTGACAGTTTTCGTAAAACGTGTAAAAAAAAACAGTTGGTTTTACAATAACATTTAAACAGTTTATTGTTTTTATTTATTAACACTTACATGCTTTTTTGTTATTGTTTTTATTTATTAACACTTAAATGCTTTCTTTTTTGTTAAACTTAGATTGAAGAATATTTGCAATCATCAGCGTAAATCATACGAGCTGCGACTGCTGTACATGTTCAGTTTTTTAGGTTCTTTTTTACACACGCGCACACACACACTAACTCTCTCGGAACATTCCAGTGGATATATGAACTCAATCCACCAGCTTCATGAAGAGCTCATCTTAGCTTGTGGGTATTAAAATTTGATTCGATTTGATTGCACATGCGCCTAAGTGACTGCTGAATATAATCAGTGACAATGTCTTTAAAAATCCGTTCTAATTTAAGAAACACACTTTAGCCCGCAGTGACGAGTTTATGTTCGTGATTCAAACATTATTCCAAAAAGAAATATTTCATAACTTTCTGCGTCCCTAAATAATATATATTTTATATATAGTTTATAATGAAGTTTCATTTTACTTTTTTATAATGAAGTTTCACTTAACGTTTTATTTTAATTGATAGTTTTTGTAAAATTAAGACTTATTCATGATACATTGGTAGAAATTTAAAATGATCATAACCTTCCAACACACCAACGTACATACACACAAATAAATATCATAATTAGTTGACACCAGTGAGCAAAATTAGAATTAAAGGTTATTAACACCACTGCTTTAAGAAAATTCTATTCGTAATAATTTAGCATTCCAAGTTTAATCTGGAAAAAACTCTTTCATTTCAATCTACATTAAAATATCAGATATAACTCCCTCATTAAAATGACTGTTTCTGAAAGTAACTTCACAATTCTAAATGTTATTTTAATTTTAAAAAGTGAAATACATCGGTAATTTACCATTGTTTAACTTTTCACACATTTAGTTATGCTGTTTTAATAAAAGACTAAAATTAAATTAGAAACTTTAGTCAGTTTTTAATTCCCAGTTTGTTAAACATAATATTTCTCCTTTTTTAGAAACTTTTTATTCTGTCTCAGGGTCATGAGTTTCTGGAGCCTATCCTAGCCAATTTAGGATGTGAGGCGGGGTACACCCTGGACAAATCGCCAGTTAATACTTTGCCAGTGCTAATACAGTTAACACTTAGAAACAGACACACAATCACTCACTCCTTTGGACAATTTAGAGTAGCCATTTCACCTATGTCCAATCGCATGTGTTCGGAGGCTGGAGGAAACTGGAGTAAAACCCAGGGAAAACCCACACAAGCACAGGGAGAACATGCAAACTCCATACAGAAACATTCTGGGCAGGAATCAAACCTATGTTCCCATGACCTTCTTGCTATAGGAAGGCATGCACTTTTCCACCACGCCACTCTTAACTTAAAATTGTTCAGCATAAATTTTTATTTTTCCTGTTTATAGCTCAAATTACTAAAATTAATAATAACAATTATTATAATAAGGAGTAGTAAAAAAAATTATACAATGAGGCAGGTTTATAAAATCAGCTTTATTTATGTATATTACACTGTTCAATACACAAGCACCAGTGTGTGTGTGTGTGTGTGTGTCTGTAAAAACATACACAAAATAAATCTGAATGTATGTTACATATCCCGTATAAACAGATCTCTGGCACAGAACCCTCTTGACCTCTGACCCCACTCCCATCACACGGACAGGTTACAGGAAGACGACGCATTAGAATTAAGAAAGATTAAAAAAAACAACAACTTTAAAACATTAAATGAGGGTGAAAGAAAAAGTGCAATAAAATAAAGATGGAAGTGCTGTAGGGCTTTAACATAGGAATGGATTACAGCTGTCTCACTCTCACTTGGTTTTGCTGTCTCACTAACAGTCACTCATTCATGCTAATGTATAACACAACCACCTGATGACATGACTGAAGAGGTTCTGTGCGAGATTTGTATTTGTACATGTTCCTCGTGTTGAAAGCTGCACCATTCGCATTGATCTCAGACTAGTCTGTCACACACCTTCACTACCATCATCAGAGGGACTAAATCACCCACAATCCCCCTGGACTTAACACTACTCACAGGGAGTGCACTAGGAGAAGGTTAGAGAGGGAGGAAGAGCCCGAGCTGCCATGATGGATTTTCTCCCAGTGCACTAAGAATAAAGACCATGACCACCGGAGTGAGGATGAGGATGTAGGGCCCACAAATTGAATTAGGACACACCTAAGCCAAATGCCCATTAGTTCCTTCCGAGGGTGTGGGCTCTGACTCAGTGTGTGCAGGAAGGAGACCTGAGTAATGCTCGAGGTTATGACAAATGAAACATGACCATGAACAGAGCGACACCCCAGCCACACCCTGTCCAGCAAAGTACTCGAGGACTCAGACTTGAGGGTGTGAAGGGGGTAAGGGGTGGTTTGGGTTGATGGAGTCAGCAGGAAGCAGGGGTTGGTTCTCAACGGTCACGATAAAATTGGGACACCACGTCCTCTAGTGGGTAGTAGAGAGTAAGGGGAAAGGAATGGGACATGACCAAGGCACAGAAAGATGGCGGAGTTCAGCCTGTCGTTTCTTGAATATAATTATATATATGCATGTATTTATATTTTCTTTGTTTTTTTGGTCTTTTGCATTTTAGGAAAATAGAATAAAAAAACTTCTGACAGAAATATAGAGCTACAGTCACTCACGTGGCCTACACACTTTTATACACTTCTATTTCATATACAACGTTTATAGGCTTTTTTTTTAAACCATCCAGCAGGTGGAGGGGTGTGGCCACCCTGATGACATCACACACACACTGCACCTCTACAGCTATCCGCTTGAGTAACACCAAACCAGGGTGAAGATCACTGTATAAAAAGTGTAGGTATGACATCACAGATCAGGCCACGCCCATTACACTGCTGTAGACAGGTTTTTTCACTTATTTGGGTCAATTCACACTAAAGACTGAGATGTGTGTGTGTGTGTGTGTATACACAATGAATACTGCAAATTAACACATTGTGTTGTAGTCCCATGCTAATCTCTGCTACAAGGTAGCATCCAGCTCCGACATATCACTGTGTGAAAAGTGTGTGCTTGTACGCTGCATTGAGTGTGTCTGAGTGCATTAGTTAATTACACACACACACAGTCGTTATTGCTACATCATATTGCTACTGAGAGGAAAAGGCTGGATCCTGATTGGCCAAGAGCCAAAACATACTTTCTTTTGTGAAAAGATCTTTTCTTTTGAGGTCTTTGGGGAGGAGCACAAGTTTAATTTATTTAGCCAATCATGATGTTGATTACATGCTATTACTGGAATAGTGAGCGCTAGCTAGATAACTATTACACAACATCAAAGGCTAGCTGTGCTATGTAGTTAGCGGGATAGCCTTTTGCCAATTAATATATGATGCAATTTTATTCTAACTTAATTACATAAAACTTTAATTATTGGTGATGTCACAAGATTAAGATTGCGATTGGCTGATGAAATATAGCTTAAACCTCACCTACTGTGACTGATTTATCCTTGTTTTTCTTGGTAGCTGTTATCCTTATTAATTGTTAGTGATACTAAAGTATTTGAATAATTATTTTAAGTGTTTTAAAAAGTAATTTGTTTAGTGTGAAGTTTGTGAGGTGTAGTGTGCTAAATGCTACTTTGTTCCTTCCACAAAAGCGTGGTCATGGATCCAGCCTGATTTGGGGCAGCGTCTCGCACACACTTACTAAGGTCACTCGTTCAGTGGGTTGACAGGTCGAGAGGTCAGAGCCGGATGATCAGACCACAGGGTGTTCTTCAGAGACGGACATAGGAAACAGGTAGTACACGGGAAAACAGGAAGAAGGAAACAGCCACATTTGCTGTCTGAGAGTGGACAGACAGATGGGCATGGCCTAAAATCTGCATGGGCTGTAGTGATCCACGGAGTCGCTTACACCGTCTATGCTGTCTCCATCACCTGGGATAAACTCCATACCCTCGATGTCCACATCTACACATACACACACACACAGACACACACACACACACACACACACACACACACGCTCTTGACTTGTATCTGGAATGTTTTATAGTGTTGCTGCCACGTGATTGAATGATTGGATAACTGGATGAACGAGCAGGTACAGGTGTTCCTATTGAGGCGTGAGGTGTGTGTGTACGTGTGTGTGTGTTTCTGTATACCCTGCTCAGAGTCAGTAGAGATGGTAGAGCCCAAGCTGTCAGTGCGAATGCGCTGCAGTGAAAGCTGTTCGAGACGACGCTTTAAGTAGCGATGTTCTCTCTGAAGCTGCTCCTTCACATTCACAGCCTTCTTGTCCTGTTCCTCCAACTTCTATATGAACACGCACATGCGCACATGCACGCACACACACACACACACACACACACACACACACACAGCTTGTCCATCAGTGTCTACCAGACTGTTTGGAACTATCCACCGGTCCATTAGACAGTACACCAGACCGTTCACCAGGCAGTACACCAGACTGTCCATCAGGCTGTACACCAGACTGTCAATCAGGCTATCCACCAGACTGTTAATCAGGCTATCCAGAAGGCAGTACACCAGACTATCCACCAGGCTGTACACCATACTATCCACCAGGTAGTACACCAGACTGTCAATCAGGCTGTACACCAGACTTTACAACATTCTACCAGACATCCTCCAGACCGCTTATAGAGAGAGAGCTTATAACAGTGGACTGTAGAGATCTGTTAAAATACCAAAGGGGTATGTGTGTGCGTGTACCTTAATGTGCATCCTGGCCCGTTTGAGCAGAGTCAGTGTTGTATGCCGCGTACTGTCGGGTCCTAAAGGCACAAGCTGCTTCAGCTGCTCCAGATAGAGACGCAATTTAGCGCGTCTACACACACACACACACACACACACACACACACACACACACAGAGTCAGCACATTACAGGCTATATATAAAAACACAAATACTGATGACTGCTGTCAAAAAGTGAAAAAGTGTCAACCTTTTGTGTGCGAACACAGACACCTTCTAAATGAACACGCACGCACGCACGCACGCACGCACGCACGCGCACAAACACACAGACACACACAAAGTGTGTTCAGTAAATCTGCAGGGAGTGGCACAATAATATTTTACATACACCCAAACGCCCAGAATTACACAAGATGGGTCCATCAGACGGTCCATTAGACAGTATACCAGACTGTCCACAAGACAGTACACCAGCCTGTCCATCAGACAATACACCACGCAATACACCAGACTGTCCATCAGACAGTACAGCAGACTGACAATCAGGCGAGTGGGGGGGGGGGGGTTAGGGTTGGGGTTAGGTAGTGTTGTTTTACACAAACACACACACACACACACACTATTTGTCTATCTCCTTCCATTACTTGTTAGCTGCTTTAGCTGTGTAGTTTGAATTTATGTGATCATTTTGGTTCCAAGTTGTGCGCTGATCCGGCCAACTGCTGTACAATTTTTACACACTGAGGATGTTAGTAAACAAGGGCATTTCCTTCCCCAACATTCACAGGAAGTGACATCACGCTGACGTAACAGCGTCTGTCACAGCTTCCTGTGTCTGTGTTTTTCGGAAGCGTGAAGTCTCACTGCTGGTAAAACACACACGCATGCGCATGCTCACATGCGCACACACACACAATCTCTTCCTGTAGCAGATTGTTCTATGTGCAAATTGAGCTTTATGCAAATGAGCTCACCAATCCCACTGTGCTTATCCAATCAGATGAGAGTGGTGGTGTTTGTGTGTGTTTAATTGTGTTCTAAAATACACTTGATGATTCTGTGCTTCAACATAAAAACAGAACAATGTCTCCTAAACACTAGCCGTTCCAAACACTAGTCATTCTGACGCCATCAAACTCAACTTTACAGAAGAGAGAGAGAGAGAGAGAGAGAGAGAGAGAGAGAGAGAGAGAGAGAGAGAGAGAGAGAGAAAGAAAGAGAAGGATGTACCAAAGCTATGGTAATAGGAATGTGCTGATATTTTTCAGCCAATAAAACATTTGAATCCTGCATCTTGTGACAGACAGACAGGCAGAGAGACAGATAGAGAAACAGAGAGATATCTCAGATCTTAGATAGTAATCAATATTTTACAGGTGGATTTATCTGTTCAGGATTGAGGTCATTCAGCCAATCAGTGAGCAGGAAGTCAGTCTGAGGCTCCACCCACTGCTGCTGAATGAACAACACTAATGGATCAGAATAAAGAGAACAAAATTCTTCACCTGTGTTTCTCCAGCTCGTTGTGTGATGACCTGAACAATAAAACAAAGGTCACGTGTCAGATTCTCTAAGATAAGTTTATGATGACGATAATGATGATGAAGGTACTATACCTGTTGAGGTTGTTGATGCTGAGGTTGTTGTTGGCAGTGGTGCTGCTGTTGTTTGGTCTGCGTGAGACCAACTGTGTTTTTTTCTTCCTGTTAAAGTCGGAGCTGAAGGGCAACACTGACGCATAACCATGTTCAGCTTCTGTTCACACACACACACACACAATATAAAATACAATTATTTTTGGTGGCACAGGACCATATGGCCTCTGTGTGTGTCTTGTCAGAATTTTTGGCCCCTAAAAAGGGGTCACTGGCTGCATTCAAAACTGCACCTTAGTCGCTATTTAATGCACTAGCGTTAGTGAGTTTTACACTATTTGACAGATCATTAGATGACACCCATTTCCATAAACAAACCCTACTCACTACTTAGTGCACTAATCTTATTCTGTCTTAGAAAACACTGGACAGTATCCCACAATACAATGCACCACCAGGGATCCAAATTCCCATAATGCACCATGATGTTTGTAGAGACAGGAAAAATAAAGTAGGGCATTAGTCAGGACTGTGCACTACACCCTAAAGTCAGTAGATTGCAGCAGAACCAATGATGCACAGTGCAGGGTGTAGGGTGATAGGGTTAGGGGTAGCCTTCTCATCTCATAAACTTTAATCACGTTCTACCAGAGAAATGTCCACATGTCTAATCCTCCGTGGCGTTAACACTTGATGAATAAGCATTGAATATGTGGAATAAGTACTTGAGTATGAGGGAATAAAGTGAACGTTTTGGAGCAAACTCCGAGGTGAAAGTGTGAGTGATGTCGCGATAAATACCTCGATCTCTTCTCTCCAGATACTCTGCAGCCTCGAGCAGCATTAACAGAGAATTCAGCTCCATCTCGAGTCAACTGCTAAGAAAAGCGAGCAATATTTACAAAGCACAAAACCCCAAACCGATTTCGTGTAGGGAAAAATAGACGAAAAAAAATAAAACGAAAACAAAAAAGCTGGGAACGCCCCGTTATGGCCAAGCAGCTCGGTGTAGTGAAGCGAGTCACCAAATTCCCATCAACAGCACGTAGAGGGACTATTCAGCGTGATTGATATCTCAAACGTTCAATCACAGAGCGATATATGGCGAGAGGCGGGAATATGCGACGAGTCGCGCCCAACCCGGTGCAGCTCGCGTGAGAGAGTTTTGAGACCTCACGAGCTGGCGTCTTATTGGCCATGCAGTGATAGTAACAAAGTAGAGGCTACAGCCCTAGCAACAGCGCTCTTTACTCCGCCCTGACGTTCTCTCATTGGTGGGACTGATTCGGTTCATGCTTCTGATTGGTTGAAGCACAGACCGGGCGTGTCGCTTTCGTTTTTCTTCCGCTCAAACTCTGAACTTGGCTACGTGTTGTCGTGTTCCGACGAGTTGAGTTGTGGCGGAAGTCGTGTTATTTACATAGAATTGCTGCGAAAAGTGCCAAAACACTCAAGAAATGTTAGAGAAAATACATCATTCGGTGTACAAACGGAAAAATTAGTTTCAAAGTAATATAGCTGTCGAAAAACCGTAGAAAAACTCGAGTAGAGAGAAGAACCGCTCATGATAACTCGTTGCATTTATGAACTCCAGCCATTTCCCACTTTTAACCCAACTCCTTTCAGCACTAAACAACATTAAAATCATTTCCGTAACGATGAAATCTTGTTTTTATTGTGATGGCGGGTGTCATTATTATATCTGCAGGTTTAATGTCCAGCTTCATGAGCTTCATTCACACCGACAGCACATAACAATAATAACTACTAATAATTGCAGAATCTGTATGTTTTAAACGAGCTGACTTAAACAGCAAATTCAGTACTTATTCAGAACTGAATAAATCGATCGATATTACTCCCTCTCAAAAACACGTGTACGAATCGCACAGTCGCCTTTGTCGATCAGCAGGTGATGTTGCGAGTAATTGATGGAGACAAAAACCTATTTCAGTGTATCTGCACCCCATGACACGTGGCCACATCCCCATTAGTCTGATCAGTCTCAACAGTCTGAAAGCGTTTCCGGTTTTCTTTGCTATGTATATGCTTTATATGCTATGCAGGCGGATGGTGGGTGTGGCCCCTGAGGGTGAGACAGCACCTGTATTGATTTATCTTCATTAGACACACTGAGCCAGAGCACATGAAGCTTCATGATGTAAATATAAAACACGTTTATTCCTTCATTTCACTTCAGTGAAGAATTAGTGATATTCAAACTCACTTGAAGCCAGCACTTGATCGCTACAAAGACAGTATACAGCACAATAATAATAATAATAATAATAATAATAATAATAATAATAATAATACAAAAACAGGGACATACGGGGTGAATCGATGGAAGTTAACCAAGTGTAAAAGTAGAAAGAAAGAAGTAGTCAGATAACCTAGCAACCCAGCTGGGGAGAGTGGAATTAATTAAAATAAAAAGTACTGAATTGAAAGTCATGCATGTCATTTCCTGTTTGCACACTTATCAAAGTGCTGAGCAATACATATTACACACACACACACACACACACACACACACAGAAACCGCAACACGAAAACATTACACATATAAACACACTTTAGTTCTTAGCACATTAACTTATATTAAAAAAGGTATGATGAATCATATATTTTTTTTTTAGACGACTGGGCTTTTTTTTAAAGTGTTGATTATTTCGTTATGCTTTGCTGCAGATGTTTTAAATGTGAATTTAACAGTGACTCAGGTTTGGGACAGAAGCATGTGGGCATCTGGTCATGCGTCTTCTGGCTTTTGTTCAGAGACCTTTGACTCATCCCCTCTGCTATAAAATGTAGTTGTACAAATTGTTTATAATTATATATAATAATCCGTTTAAATTACATATAATATATATTATTAGCTCTGCTCCCCAGTATAACACAGAGAAGGCCAGTAAGAGAAAACCTGGCTGTGTTGATGAGAAGTGTTTAGTCACCAAGTTTCTCCACTTCCTGTCCGTGTCATGTGTTCAGTGTGTGTAGGTGTGTGTCTGCATATGAATTAGCAAACTGATGCACCCTCTCTTTTTCTGTCTCTCACTCACACACACGTTTTTAATCAGTAACTCAAAATTGCTGACCTACGGAACGTCGAAAAATAACAATTTAACAGAGAGAGAGAGAGAGAGAGAGAGAGAGAGAGAGAGAGAGAGAGAGAGAGAGAAGTTTCAATTTTAAAAGAGAAGAAGACTAAATCCAGATTTTTTCACAGAGGGACTAACTGCAGGAGCAAAACCACTAATGTGTGTAATGTAGTAACAGAAGGACAAGGTGAACAGTGAGCTTTCCGACACACACACACGCACGCACGCGCACACACACGCACGCACGCACGCGCACACACACGCACGCACACACACGATTACTTCCCTGTAAATCATGTGCACCCCACCCTCCTTTGTAAGCAGTTGCAGCAAGTGAGCATCTGTCTTACGTCTCTATCTATTACAGATTTAATTTGTCTGCTGTCTTTCTATCAACCTGTCTGTCCAGCTAGAGTTGTAAATTAAAATATATCATTTCAATTGGTGCTTAATGGTTGCAATACATTATTTTTATCACAAGAAAATGCAGTAATAATACTTAATAATTATATTACTACTATTAATAATAATAATCCCAGTTACAAAAAGAGACAGTCCTCAAGAGTATAATTGTCACCCAGTTGCCTTATCCTGTGTTTTGATGTGTCTGAAGATGATTATGATGTTGAAGCTTAAAGAGGCTGTAAAGGACCATCTTGATACTTTTCAGTTTGCCTATCAAGTTAATCAGGGCACTGATGATGCTATCCTTACTGTGGCGCATCATGCTCTTGAACATCTGGAGGATGCTAAGGCTTCTGCCAGATTGTTCATTCTTGATCGAGGCTCTGCTTTTAATACTGTGCAGCCAGACAGTACGCTCTTCAAACTAAGTAGTATGGCTGTTAATCCATATAGCATCAAATGGTTCCATGCATTTCCTACCGCACTGTAGGACTCAACCATTTAAAATCAAGGCGACTCTTTCTGAGTGTTGGCCGATCAGTATTGGTGTACTCCTAGGATGTGTATGTTCTCCACTCCTATTCATGCTGTATACCAATGAATATTGATGTCATCATCCTGAGAATATTGTTGTAAAATTCTCAGATGATACCGTCATTCTTGGTCTACTGTATAACGATGAGGACATTCAACACTATGCTACAGAGATAGCTAAATAAGTTACATAAATAAAGAACACAGCATTGTGATCAACTGTCAAGAGTAAAAAACTGTCAATCTCTGTCAAGAAATCAAATCAGTGGGTAACCACTCACCCTTCATGATTAACAATGATGACTTCAATGACTCTGGAACATCTCATGTCCTTTATTCTGAATTTTAACTAGTTCCATCTGGCCAACGTTTTAATACTGCAATAAATAAAATAAAACTGATACAGTAATTGTTTTGTTCCTTTGGCTACAAGGCTGTTGATCTTAAATTCAGAGGAGATTAATGTGTGACTGCTATTGATGTGGGTGTCTCGTTGTGCAGCTTGACCTGTATTGCCCAAGACAATTGTCTCTTAACAGGGACAAATAAAGTATAAAGTAACAAAGGCACTGTACATAGCTATTTCATTTTAGTGTTCCACAACTGAAAAAGTACTTGCTGCCTCACGGTCACGTACTCAAACAATGTTCCAGTAGCCATTATAATTTGCTTTTGATAAAGAACTTTATTATTCTATACATAACATCTGGTTTATTAAGAGAAAAAAAAACATTGCTGTAAAAGTCTTTCTGAATTCATGCCTTTACTTGAAAATGGACGATGACCTAATTAAACTATGAAAGGGTGTATGCAGGTCTCAGATATTATATTGGAGCACTAGTTAGGGTGTACACTCGTGTGTGTTTGTGTGTGTGTGTGTATGTTATTAAAAACCATTTACATTACTCCAGTGCATGTTCGACTATTGGTGTGCAGCAAAAACTGCTTCTGTGTTTAAAACTGTGGCAGCTGGTTCAGCAACGAACTCTGCAGTGGGTTTTGCAGAGTCATGCAGTTTCTCTGCTGATGTTTCACCAGACTGCTCTTGTAAGCGAAGATCTGGCCACAGTGCTCGCAGCTGAACGGTTTCTCCCGCGTGTGGATCTTCATGTGCGTCTTCAGGTTGGATGACTGGTTGAATGTTTTGCCGCACTGTACGCAGCCGTACGGTTTTTCGCCCGTGTGCACGTTAACGTGTTTCTTCAGGTTGCTCTGATCTGAGAAGAGTTTTCCACAGTGCAGGCAGCTGAAGGGCTTCTCTCCTCGGTGCATGCTGTAATGTTTCTTCAGACTGGAGGCTTGGCTGAAACGTTTCCCACACAGTGCGCAGTAGTATGGTTTCTCGCCAGTGTGGACACGCTGATGCAGGACGAGGGCGCTGGCATGAGGGAAGTGCTTTCCGCAATATTTACACATGACAGACCTGTCTGGTTTAAATGGACTGGTGTGGGACTGGGAGGCGATTCGCTCATCAGCATGTGGGAAGTGACCTTCAGGAAAGGAGGTGTTACTGACAGAGCCAACCTCAGTGCTGTAAGAACATGCGGCATCTCTGCTCAGGAAATAATCATTAATGGACGTTCCTGCACTCATGTCCTGTCCAGAGTATGGAATGTTGTGTGGGGAAGAGTGAAACACACTGCTTTCCCATGATGCATCAGCAACAGCAATGTCGTTGTCAGCTTCTATACTCGAAGTGCCTTCGTCAGCACAGTGTCCTAAACATCAAATATAAAACTGATCAGCAAAGATAACGTGTGCTTTTTTACATTTTACAAAGGAACAACAAAATAAATCACCAGTGTAAGTATATAAACATCAGTCTAACACTGTACACTAAAATCCACCCCATATAGCGGAGTCTTCTCAGTGGGCTTTGTGGAGGTTCTCAGTCTCCAGACTTGCTACTGTGCTGTTAAAAACAAAAAGCCTCAACAATTACCCTTCAGCTAGCTAACTACAACAATCAGCAATACATTAAACCTGTAAAAATCTTATTACAGTGACACTTGATCGGGGGTGTGATGTTATGCAGCAGGTTGATGGGTTGAAAGCTAAAAAAACTGGGCAATTGTAAAGATCGAAGTTGGCCAAAATGTAATGTCTAGATCAGGGGTGGGCAAACGTTTTGGATCAGGGGCCACATTGACTTTAAAAATTTGACACACGGGCCGGATCAGCACCAGATGCATACATATTCAACATAAACATAAAAGG
>JAOUQX010000033.1:20057350-20071497 GCA_028566295.1 Liobagrus marginatus
TTCCATTAATTTCATCCTCTGAGCTCCTATTATGAAGATGAAGCGATGTTGTGAAAATACATATGCTGTCACAATACGAAACTCACAGAGAAATTTGGGAAATTCTATAGAAACTTACGGAAAGTTGGAGGTAGTGGGTGTAGTTGGATTAACACCACAATTATTAAGAAGTTCTTGTATCTATGGAGAAAATTCAAGATAGTTCATTTTTAACATTAAGTCGCCTGATAACTGTAATTACACAGCATCAGACTTCCTTCAACAAAGAAGTGACTGTTCAGTAATAATTCAATATTCTGGTCAAAATGAAAAGAGCTTCATCATCTATCTGTGACCCCTCTGAAATAATTCGAATTATCGTAATTGATATTGACTTATTTCCCTCAAAGTCAATTGATACCAAATAAAATTTAACTGCTCAACACTTGATGTACACTTACAGTGCCATTGATGATTTCCGTTAGGTGGCCGTAGGTGGCGTTCCTGTTGTTTGTGTCGTTTGACATAGTGACGTCATCGATTGCGAAAGTTATGTTAACTGTGCAAGTGCCGTTTGATGTTTCTGTGGAATAAATCATATGGTCTTCAGTATAATTGGTGTAGTTACAGATTTCATTAGAAAGGGACTATGATTAGTTTGGGTTGAAATGTTTATTGCTGAATGAAAGGAAAACTAACCCTCAATAGTGATGTTCTGCACTTTTACAGCCTCTGTGAGGTTTGCGACTATAGCGTTCAGCTGATCTTCGATAGCATTGATGACTTCACTCTCGTTGGAAACAGGAGAGGACGAGTTGTACACCAGGCTGACTTGAATCACAGCTGATCCATTGCTAAAGGGGCAAAAACATTGTCACGATTGCAAAAAGTTCTTTAAGGATGTAAATGTTAGGTTTTGGAATATCAAGTTAATATAAATATACACAATTCCAATTCTGAAATGAAGAGAAGTTTAACAGTTAGTGAGCGAACATAGAGAAAAGTGTGTTAGAATACAGAATCATGTTAATGATTTGTTCGACAGAATAATACATATGTATCTGACATTCTGTGTTACAGTATGATTCCTGCACTAAAGCAATTCTATGATTAACCTCCGGTTTCAATTTACTAGTCAAAATGTGTGTGGATTAAAAAACACAAATTACGTTGATTTGGCCGCTCCTGTAATGGTTGTCGTAGTATTTTCTGTTATACCATTTATCCGTGACGCTTCGGTTGGAGAAGCCTTAGGTTCTGCCACAAAAAAGATTTGTCGTAGTTACGGTATTTTATAAAACAAATTATTTTTGCAATAATTAAATTAGTTATACTTTTACTGAACAACAGAGATCAAATTGTAGCATAACCTACCATTTTCAGACTGGTTACGAACGCTTTGGATATTGTATTTCATGTAACCACTAACTTCATCCCCTGAGATCCTAGTATGAAGACAAAGCAATGTTGTCAACATACAAATGCATTCAAAATAAGAATTTCACAGAGAAATTTGGAAAGTGCAATGTTCTGGATGAACTTACATGAAAGTAGAGGTATGGAAATCCGTTGGCGGTACACCAGTAAAATTAAGAAGTTTGTTTATCTGGCGAGATAATCACAATGCTGAATTGTTAACAATAAATCGTCTGACAAATTTTATTACACAGTATCAGAGTTTCTACATAAAGCAAGTGAACATGTAGTTAGAATTCAATCTGTTGTTCAAACCGAAATGAGCTTCGACTTCTATCTGCGATCATCTGAAATAATATTAATTATCATTTGGCAATTGCTAATGTAGTGGCTCAACGGTAAAGGGTTCGGATCAGGGATCAGAGGGTCAGGGGCCTTAACCCCACTTGCTCCACAGGCAGAGTGCACTCTGGTGGAAAATGTGTGCTGACCTCAGCTTCCTAATAATCTGGAATATGACAAAACTACCCAATTTTCCGCTATGATTAATAAAGTATAATAAAAAATTAAGTTTGACTTATGTCCCTTTGATGAGCTATAATAAGATAATAAAAGGGTTAAAGATCAAAGTCAATTCAGATCAAACTTCTCTTCTATACATTTGGAGAACATTACACTCACAGTGTCATTGATGAAGCTCTGCACTTGGTCCACAGTGTTCAGCGTGATGTTAGTGAAGATGAGTGTAATTTGAACTGTATAGGAGCTGTTCGAAATTTCTGTAAAATAAAACATTTGTGCTTTAGTATATTTGATTGAGGTATACATTTTATTTGAAGGAAAGTTTGGGTTTCAGTGTTTGGTGTGATATTAAAGTACAACGAACCCTGATAGGTGATGTTCTGAACTTTTACAGCGTCAGTGTGGTTTGTAAGTATAAAGTTTAGCAGATCATTGAGAAGGGTGATGTATAATGATGAGTTGTTTACAGGAGTGGAGTTGGTGTACACCAGGCTGACTTGAAGCACATCTGATTTGTTGCTAAGGAGGAAAAAAAAAACAATTTCAATTGTTTAAAATAGTTTTTTAATCAATGCACATGTAGATATTCATTAAATATATATTCAAGAAATGACTCCTACATCGTGTGTGAAGGTCCTGTAGGTGTGGGTGTAGTAACCGGTTGTACTGCGCATTGTAAGTCGTATACGATGGTTCCAATAACTTCATTCTCTGAGCTCCTGTTAGGAAGAGAAAGCAATGTTGTCAAGATACAAATGCATTGATATTAAGAATTTCACAGAGAAATTTGGGAACTTCTGGAAGAACTTACGTGAAGTTGGAGGTAGTGGGTGTAGTTAGATTAACACCAGAATTATTTAGAAGCGCTTGTATCTATGGAGAAAATTCAAGGTATTATATTTTTTATATTTACACGCTTGATAAATATAATTTCACAGAATCAGACTTCCTACAACAAGCAAGTTATTGTTCAGCCAGAATTCCATCTGCTGTTAAAAATAAAAAGAGCTTCATCTTTTTTGTACGACCTTTTGAAGTAATACTAATTATCATAATAAATATTAACTTATGTCCCTCAAAGTCAATTCATACGAAAGCTAATTTAACTGCTCAACACTTGATGTACACTTACAGTGCCATTGATGATGTCCGTTAGGTGGTCGTAGGTGGGCTTCCTGTTGTTTGTGTCTTCTGACATAGTGACGTTATTGATTGCGAATGCAATGTTAACTGTGTAAGTGCCGTTTGATGTTTCTGTGGAATAAATCATATGGTCTTCAGTATAGTTGATGTAGTTACAGATTTCATTAGAAAGGGACTATGAATAGTTTGGGTTAAAATGTTTATTGCTGAATGAAAGGAAAACTAACCCTCAATAGTGATGTTCTGCACTTTTACAGCCTCTGTGAGGTTTGCGACTATAGCGTTCAGCTGAGCTTTGATAGCATTGATGACTTCACTGTCGTTGGAAACAGGAGAGGACGAGTTGCACACCAGGCTGACTTGAACCACAGCTGATCCATTGCTAAAGGGGCAAAAAACATCGGTACTATTGTTTAAAAGAGTTTTTAATCTTGATTTAAATTTAGATATTTCTTAAATTTCTATTCACAAAATGACTCCTACATCATGGATGTACATCCTGTATGTGTGCCTACAACAGAACAAGGATTATGGACAGATGATTAATTTGATGCAACATAAATAAGTTTGAGTCATTACATTTCGTGCACTTTTGCTGAGCAAGAACATGAAATTTGAATGTAACCTACCATTTTCAGACTGGTTACGAACGCTTTGGATATTGTATTTCATGTAACCACTAACTTCATCCCCTGAGATCCTATTATGAAGACAAAGCAATGTTGTCAACATACAAATGCATTCAAAATAAGAATTTCACAGAGAAATGTGGAAAGTGCAATGTTCTGGATGAACTTACATGAAAGTAGAGGTATGGAAATCCGTTGGTGGTAGACCAGTAAAATTAAGAAGTTTGTTTATCTGGCAAGATAATCATAATACTGAATTGTTAACATGAAATCTTCTGACAAATTTTACTACACAGCATCAGAGTTCCTACAAAAACAAGTGATCGTTTAATTAGAATTCAGTCTTTTCGGCAAAACGAAATTAGCTTCAACTTCTATCTGTGATCATCTTAAATAATATTAATTATCATTTGGCAATTGGTAATGTAGTGGCTCAACGGTAAAGGGTTCGGATGAGGGATCACAGGGTCGGAGGTCTTAACCCCACTTGCTCCACATGCAGAGTGCACTCTGGTGGAAAATGCGCGCTGACCCCAGCTTCCTAATTATCAGAGATATGACAAAACTACCCAATTTTCCACTATGATTAATAAAGTATAATAAAAAAATTAAGATTGATTTATGTCCCTATGATGAGCTATAATAAAATAATAATGGGGTTAAAGATCAAAGTCAATTCAGATCAAATGTAACTTCTCTTCTATACATTTGGAGAACATTACACTCACAGTGTCATTGATGAAGCTCTGCACTTGGTCCACGGTGTTCGGCGTGATGTTAGTGAAGATGAATGTAATTTGAACTGTATAGGAGCTGTTCGAAATTTCTGTAAAATCAAACAGTTGTGCTTTAGTATATTGGATTGAGGTACAGATTTTATTAGAAAGCAACAATGAACAGTTTGGGTTTCAGTGTTTGGTGTGATATGAAAGTACAACGAACCCTGATAGGTGATGTTCTGAACTTTTACAGCGTCAGTGTGGTTTGTAAGTATAGAGTTCAGCAGATCATTGAGAAGGGTGACATATAATGATGAGTTGTTAACAGAAGTGAAGTCGGTGTACACCATGCTTACTTGAACCACATCTGATTTTTTGCTAAAGAGGAAAAAAACATAATTTAAATTGTTTAAAATAGTTTTTAATCAATGCACATGTAGGTATTCATTAAATATATATTCAAGAAATGACTCCTACATCGTGTGTGAAGGTCCTGTAGGTGTGGGTGTAGGAACCGGTTGTACTGCGCATTGTAAGTCGTATACGATGGTTCCAATAACTTCATTCCCTGAGCTCCTATTAGGAAGAGAAAGCAATGTTGTCAAGATACAAATGCATTGATATTAAGAACTTCACAGAGAAATTTGGGAACTTCTGGAAGAACTTACGTGAAGTTGGAGGTAGTGGGTGTAGTTCGATTAACACCAGAATTATTTAGAAGCGCTTGTATCTATGGAGAAAATTCAAGGTATTACAGTTTTTTATATTTACACGCTTGATAAATATAATTTCACAGAATCAGACTTCCTACAACAAGCAAGTTATTCTTCAGCCAGAATTCAATGTGCTGGTCAATATAAAAAGAGCGTCATCTTCTATGTGTGACCCTTAGAAGTAATACTCATTATTATAATAAATATTAACTTATGTCCCTCAAAGTCAATTCATACGAAAGCAAATTTAACTGCTCAACACTTGATGTACACTTACAGTGCCATTGATGATTTCCATTAGGTGGTAGTAGGTAGGCTTCCTGTTGTTTGTGTCTTCTGACATAGTGACGTTATCGATTGCGAATGCAATGTTAACTGTGTAAGTGCCGTTTGATGTTTCTGTGGAATAAATCATATGGTCTTCAGTATAGTTGATGTAGTTACAGATTTCATTAGAAAGGGACTATGAATAGTTTGGGTTAAAATGTTTATTGCTGAATGAAAGGAAAACTAACCCTCAATAGTGATGTTCTGCACTTTTACAGCCTCTGTGAGGTTTGCGACTATAGCGTTCAGCTGAGCTTTGATAGCATTGATGACTTCACTCTCGTTGGAAACAGGAGGGGACGAGTTGTACACCAGGTTGACCTGAAGCACAGCTAATCCATTGCTAAAGGGGTAAAAACATTATGATTCAGATCATTGAGAAGGGTGATGTATGATGATGAGCTGTTAACAGGAGTGGAGTTTGTATACACCAGGCTGACTTGAACTACATCTGATTTGTTGCTAAAGAGTCAAAAAACATTTTTAATTGCTTTTTGTTTTTTTTAACAGATTTTACTGGAAATTAAACATACGTTATTACCAACATGCATTAAAGTGTCTACAGTCAAAAACATAACTTTTCATCTTAACTAACATCAAAACATCATCATACTCATCATAACTTTTAATGTTTCATTAACCTTCACACAATTAGTCATGAAAATGCTAACTTACCTGTTCTGCAGTGTACTTCTATAGTTAAATTAAAAATCAATGTGTACACCATTATTCTGCATAGACTGAAGAACTCATACTTACATTGTATTAGGACAACCAACTGGACTGCTGTTTGTTGTTGAGCAGGAAGCTAAAACCAAATATTTACCATGACAAACAGTTAATTAAACTAGCACTGCATAAGACCATGAGGTAGCACAAATAGTGTGATGTACCTTACCGTTCTGTTTCAAAAGCTCTTCAATGAATCTGGCTGGTGTTATAACGGTGTTGTCTTGGAAAATGTATTTCATGTAACCTTTAATTGGTTTTTGTGAGCAGCTATTAAGAACAGTAGAAAGCAATTTTATTGTGATACTATCTCAAATTTAATAAGCTTCATAGTGTGAAATTCATAGACAATGAACTTACTCATTGATTTTGGATTCCGACACTTTAAAATCTTCTGCATCAGGGATGTTTAGAAGTTCGTTAATCTGAAGGGAATTTAAAAATAATAATTCTAATTTATTTTTATATACATGCAGTTTTACAACTTAGGTATTTGAAAATCAGAAAATTTTTATTTAAATCTGGACGTTTTATTTACATTATAAAATGAAACAACAAATAGATTTTTGACAATTTTTTAAATTGTTGACCAAATTCCCGGTTGTGATGCATAAATCAATGCTAACAGTCAGAACAACAATGGATTTAACATACTGTTGGCTAGGTGTACTTACTAGTAGATTGATAGTACTCTTAATGTGTTCTTTGTTGCAGTCATTGTTCCGATAACCTGTGATACCACTTATGTTAAATGTAACGTTGATTGCATAGGAAGTGTCTGAAATTTCTGTGAAAGACAGCAAATTTTTAGCTTGGCTTGCTCGTTTTATTAGTCAATGACAATGTATTGTTAAATAGTAGGAAAACCTTACTCTCATAGCTGTAGTTTGTCACGGTTACAGAATCAGGAAGTGTTGTCTTCTGATTGCCCAACAGAGTTCTGATAGCACTGTCAACCAAACTGTCACAGAGAATGAGGGATGAGTTGCTGATCTCTATCCTGGCGACTATCTCAGCTATTGTAGCTGTAGGGCTTACACCCCGTGGTCCAGTAGGAGCTGGGGTGGTTGTAGTTGGTTCTCCATAATTGAGTAAGAATAGCTGAACAAAAAGTTCACTTGGTGTCTTTATGTCATCCCACTTAAAAACATACACTTGAATGGCCACAATTGTGGTAGAGTTTCCACTGCAATAAAAAAATTAAATTGAACAGATTAATTATGTTGCCACATCTTTTGTACTGAAAATTAACAGAGGAGGCTGAGTTATCACTTACCTAAAGGCCACTTGTGGGTAGTTCAAATGTCCAGAACTTGGGCCATTTAAGATTGAGTTGAGCTGAATATAAGTGTCAAATGTTACTCCAAAACATACCATACCATAAAAATGTCTGGATTAAAAAAACAAAACATTTTTTTGACCAAAAGAATATCTATTACTCACCAGGCTGTTCATTGTTTTTTGTATCCAGTTGTATTTTTCAGTCAGCTGACCAATGTTTTGAGGAATGCTGACATTGCTAATCATAAATTCAAAGTCTATCCAGTAGGAGTTTGCACCTGTATCTAAAAAGGAAGCATTATAAAGGAAGCATTATAAAATACAACAAAAACTATAACAAACAAATACAATAACCCTATTAATTGTAAAATGTTAATAGATTTTGGCACTCATTAACCCGTAAAATAAATAATGAATGAGCCTTAATGGAACATGAAAATGTTTTGTGAGAGCTCAAGCCTTAGCAGGGTGACAGTCTGTACGAGGAAGAATGGATGTGCACCACATATGAATCACCCTGAATAATACACATAGGTATTTACACTCTCATTCAAACTTTGGGCCAATTTAATTTAACCACTTGACCTACTTGAATATTTTGGGCAGATTGGCGGAAACCAGAAAGAAAACCCAGAGGTAGCCCTCACTGATTAGAAAAATATTCGAAATACAACACAGAGAGTAATTTGAGCTCAGGATTGAACTGTGGACCCTGGAAATATGATGTGGCAATGTTACCTGTACCAGTATTCTACCAGAGCAAAAAAATGTTTTTTAGAAATTAGGAAAGAAACTTACTCTCATAGGTGATATTCTGAATGCTGACAGTATTCAGTGATGAAAGAATGTGCCATTTATCATTAATAATGTTAAGAACCTCATCCTCACTTGGTACATTGGTCAGGTTCTTAAACTCAATGATAATATGCATCACAATGGTACTGAGCCTGAAACAGGAGACACCATCAGATGTCATTAGCAACATGGATTAGCAACAAGTACTAATACAAGTATTGTGTATTATATCGTTGACGATACACAATACATTCAACAATAGGTTTGAAAATACTTTTTGAACTAAAATATGTAGACCCCTGATTTTCCACACCTATATATGTTTCTCTATGAGTAGAGCATGTTATAACAGCAAAAAGGGGGATTAAATTTGGAACTAAATCTTTACCAAGGCTACATGTGTGTTCTGATAAGGTCTGCACATTTACTGCGGATAGGTTGAGAATACCTGTTAGTTATTGAAGTTGTTGGTGGAGCTGTTGTTGTTTTGCTTATTTCTATGTGCAAAAAAAAGGAGCTTTAATCATGAGTACAATTACTAGAACAGTTATTTGAAAATATAACCACCCTTTCTGCATTCATAAGGCAAGAATCTGTAGTATAACGTACCACTGAGCTCATTTAGGAAGCTGATTGGTCGTTTGCAATCCCCACATCCAAAGCTGTATTCTATATCCATTTCCAAGTTCCTTTAAGGAAAGCAGCAATATGTAAATATGAAGATCATACAATTCACTGTACTGTATGATTTATTAAATCAGTGCCTCTATAAACTCACCTGAAGGAGGCGCTGTGAGATTTAAATTGTTTTGCTCCTGGTTCATTTAATAGCATGTTTAGCTGGAGATGAAAACATAAATGTATTAAATTCCACTACTTGCTGAGATAGCACAAGTATTTCTGGTGTCCATGCTTTTATAATTTTTTAAAAATATAATATTTTTAAAAAACATGACAGGTTTGCTTACTGTGTTGTCCATGGATGCTTGGATTTCCTCGTAGACCACTTTCCTGACGTCAGGGTTTTCCGGTGTATGGATATCGGCACTGAATATAATGGCAACTTCATAGATGCTGGCTGAAAATTCTATGAAGCAAATCAAATGTCATTTTCTTAGATTTATTTTCTTTAATTTGCTTGACACAGCTATAGGTTTCATTTTGAAGGGCATTTAATGTTTGTAGATGTGTTATTAGAACTAGAACCTACTGTTATAATAGAAGCCAAGCACTTTGATAGTGGCCGGGATACTGGCAGATCGAGAGTTTATTAGATTTGCAATAGCATTCAGGACTGAACTCTCACTGGGAACTGGAAATGAGCAGTTGAATTCCAGCTTTACGGTGGCTGTAACTGAATCACATCTGAAAAAAACAAACGACTATATAAATTTCCCTGGAATGTGCTGCTGCCCATTTTACACTGCTGACCATTAGTGTTATATTTCGCTGACAATATGATCTAGCATTTGCAAAGTATAAAGATGCACAATGTGAAGTTTCTTTATGGGTTTCTTTCTGCCATTCTCTTGTCCTACAATCAATCCATATTACATAAGGGTTTTATTTTTAAAAAATATATTTATTTATTGATATAGTTCAACCACTCATTTGATTCCCTAGTCTTTGTACTTGCAATAAAGTAATTTTTCTTGGTCCACATTGCATTTAACCAGTACTGACCACTAATAAAAATACATTTAAAAAAACTTACGCTTGGGCACCAGTCCAGGTAAGCACACACCATACAGACACTGTCACATATAAAGAATGTTTTAGCTTAATATATGCACAGGATATATATCATTCTATTGACTTTAGGGTTTAAATGGGCCGGAAACAACTCAGTTGTATCCCAGTTAGGCTCATGCATATAAATAATTATGTGTAACAATCACACAATATATCATCATTATCCATTCATTATCTACCGCTTATCCTTTTCAGGGCTGTGGGGGCACTGGAACCTATACCAGCTAACTTAGGACATGAGGCGGGGTACACCCTGGACAATTGCCAGTTTGTCATCATTATAATCGTATTGTAAACTTGTATATTGTAGGTTTCAAACTTCATTCTATTCAATTATTAATTTTTAATGTACTTTCTCAGATGATACCTGTATAAATATTGTAAATTTACTTTTTAAAAATTACCTGGTGTTTTTTGGTCATTGATACATAGCTTACTTGTAATTTTTTTTTTTACTTTCACTTACACACAAAACCAATGAATCAAGCAGAAATAATATGTAAATTAACCACCAAGCAAATTTTGAAAAGGAATGAACAATACATGTAAGTGACTAATTAAACTAAGCTAATTGTTTAATAAACAATAGATACTAGTGGTTGCAGAAATAGTTCAATAATTCTAAAATGAGCAAAATTGCAGTTTACTTACATATGGTGAGGAGTGTAGTTTTTCTGGTGCCATAATTTTTAAAGAAGGCAAACCTATTGATATACAGCAATATTAAACATCAAATTAATTGTTTATTATATTAACATAATAATAAAATAAATTTAAATAATGCAAATATTTTATTTTTTAAATATAACTATTACAAATATTTATAGCTTTTCTAATTTTCCAATAATAAATCATTAAAAGTCAATAGCTTAAAAACCAAACCTCTCCATAGGTTTTATTTTTTATTTGTTCTTTCCCTTCTAATGCTTGTGAATCAAAATTTGCTTACTCATTACTCAATTAGTTTTTATTGCTGTCAAACAAAGATGGATACTAACAGCTGTTGTGTAGCAGACAACACATGCCACTCTACAATGAATAATTTGTCATTTTTAAGAGCTCAATATGGGCAAATAAATACCACATTTTAAGGAGTGAAAACATCAGAATTAATAGTTAAAGAAATCTAAAAGTCTGCTGTTGTGTTACCTTAGTTTATTCTCCAAAGTCATAACCATCCAGTCTCAAGCAATAATATGTCCACTGTATAACGCTCTGCAATGTGTCTTGAAGATAACAACCTCAGTCGTGTAGGGCTGATTTATCAAAACTGTAATTGACTTTTTTAAGGAGTGGTTTTAGGTTTAACGTCAATACGCCGTGGCCCCTCCTTCACTTGCGTTACTTTGCTTATCTGAACAATAAAAGGTGTAAATCCAGATAGGGAAGACTGTGCTGATGAAAACAATAAAAGGTATGCAGCTTGATATTAAGAGAATACCCAAGTTCTGAATAGTCTCTAGTATTTAAATATATCCAACCAATTAAAATAAAATATTTTATTCCTTTTAACACCAGTAATTGGCGATCGAACTAGTGATAATCAACAAATCACACTATGAGGCTTTAACATCAATCTGGCAGCACAGAGATCATGCTCGCGCTGGTCTGCACGAGCAGATCTCCGATTTACAGAATTAATGAAGTGGTAACTTCAACACACGCGTTTACTCTCGGCGCATTCCGATTCAAAATCATCATATGAACAAGAAATCTAAAGAGACCACATTTATGATATTAGACCAAAATATACAAAATAGGTTTATAATTAATCTTCCATTAAGATTTACTTCCTATTTGTTTTGTTAGAATTCATTCAATGATTCAGCATCTTTCGTGCGTGCGTGCGTGTGACGTCGCCATGGTGATGCTGTGACGACATAGTGGACCTTAATAGTGACGTATTTTATTTCAATATTTCCAATCTTTTATATTAAGTAACATTTGACTAAACTTTTGAATAACCTTTGGTCCTAGAAACCTGAAAGTTGACATGGTATCATATCATATTATATTATTTTATAACTTTTGATTTAGAAAAACTTGGACTTCTCATAGAACACCATTCACTAGGGAAAAAAACTACATAACTTCACGTACAATTACAATAGGGGTCTCGCCCCTGCAGTGCTTGACCGCTAATAGTAAGCCTTTATTTAAACACGTATACAGTGCTGTACAGTGAGAGCTGAGTACAGAGTGGAGAGTCAGCCATGAATCCCAAAAGTGGCTTGGCAGTGCTATGGATTGAGTTCTGAGCACACAATCAAGAGCCACCAGTGCCCCAAATAGAAACACTATTACTATTAATTCCAGGTTGACAACAAGGGAGATATACCTAGAAGCTTGGTTATTTTCAACTTCAGAATAATCTAATCTCAAAGAGAATAAAACAGAATAATCTTAAAATTAGCACAACAATTTATCATTAGCAGTGAAATCAGCAGACTGATGGTTCGCTGAAAGATTGACTACATGTTATAACTCATATATATGGTTTAGTTTTACTAGAAATAGTGGTGTTCGGGTAATGATATAAAAATTATTAACTGAGCTTTTTTGTTGAACTTTTTGAAATCACTACTATTACTTTTTTACCTTTTAGTTATTTTCTTATTGTTCTGAATGTCATCTTTTTATGTGTGGAGTTGGCTGAGTATGTTTCCATTGAAGCATATGGGTGCTGTAAGGTGTGTATATTGAAAAGATCAAATTTAATAGGTCTAATTATAATATGCTAAAATTATGCTGTTGACGGTTTGGGAGGAGAATCTTTTGTTTCACACCAGTGTGAGTTGTTTTGCCATGAGTGTATTCATAAAATAAAATGACGAACGTCATATCTGGATAATATTAATGCAATCTGTTTAACTGGTAAAAGTAAATACATTGCAATGCCCATGAACCTTAAGGTGAACAAAAAACACTTTTCTTTTACAACCAGAAATAGTATTACAGTAGTTTGCTGTTTTTACTTTCAGTAAAAGCTGCTATATAAGCAGAGTAAGATTCCACATATTTTCCTCACAAATTAAGTTTTTAAAGTAGCATTTTCTCTCAAGTAAAACTTGTACATATAGCAGATTTTTTAAAATCTTTAGTTTTGGTAACTTGAAGAGACACTGAGCATTTTTAGGAGGGCTCTAGACATTAGTCTGTGATTTATCTCATTTGAAATATATTTGCTTTATAATATGCTTTATAGCCGTTAGTGGAAGAGTTGTATAGAGTAGCAGAATTGAAGTTTGTTTGGTCAGAAGCTGTATTATCTTTAAGGGTATAGCAGAAAAATAACAAATGGTCAAAACTGTCCAAGGGAAGAAGAAAAATAAATAAAAACCCAGGCAAAAAAAGAATTCAAGACAAACAGTTCTAACAGATGCCACGTCAATGTCAGGTGAATATGCAGCAGCACTCCCAGAATTATAATTACGCCCCACCCTCTATTGTAAATACTCACTGACTGTCTTGGCAAATAATTTGATAATTATCCTATTATTAAGAAAAAATGAAAAGCATTCGCCACCACCCAAAAACCTTGCGTCAATATTTCTTTCAATAGATACTGCTTGTACTTGCTAAAATAGAAATAAGGTAGTTAACCTTTCACATTTCACAAAAAACATCTGTTGTCCTCTAAAGAAGGCTCACTGGGAGCCTAATTGCACACAGGAAGTGCCAGTTTATGTATCGTTCAATAAAAGGACTATTATTTCCAAATTCTTTTGTAACTAACTACCTTGTACACAGACCTATCAGTTCAGTCTGTCTGTACCTGTACATCTGTTCTTATCTGTGCATGCAAATCCCAGAGTTTATGCAAGACCACATATAACCTTTGATTTATATGTTTTTCATGAGCTGAAGAGGAACAGCTCTCGGTAAGAATCAACAAGGCTTCCTCATCAAAGCACCCATCACCAAGCAAAGAACACATGTGGGATAAGATAATTGGTTAACATAATCCAAAAAAAACAAAAACACACACCCAAGGTGACGAGCGTGGATGCTTCACTAGCACAAGAGCTAAACACCTTTTATGCTCGCTGCGACAGCGCCGTGAAGGCTAACAGCGCTAGCGGCATTAGCGTCCGTGCTGACTGCAGAAACGCAGACACCGCGTTCATCATCTCAGAGCACGA
>JAOUQX010000033.1:20071597-20082232 GCA_028566295.1 Liobagrus marginatus
GTTTTGGTCTTGTTGAGGTTAACTGTCAGGGCCCAGGTGTGACAGTACTGCTGTAACAGATCCAGGTTCTGCTGTAGTTTGCTGTAGTTTGCACTCACTCACTCTGCAAACAGTATTTTGGCATCAGAACAAGCAAAAGGGCCGAAGGCTGCTGCTGCTGAGTTACGACTCTGATGTTTAGATATTTTTTAGTTCACTTCCGACTTTATACATTTCCATAGAAAGCTAAAAATGTTTTTTTAAAGACAAAGAAAAAAGGTTAGTAATCTTCATTGTCAGCGCTGTTACATTAAAGCAGAAAGAGTTGAGTGTGTGTGCTTTTTCCCATTAAACCTGTAACCCAGTAAACGAAGTAATCCTGTGTGTGTGTGAGAGAGGATCAAATGTATCAGATGTAATTACAGACTTTTCCCAGTGTTTGTGAAGTTGTGACAGTCCCACTGGTTATACTGTCATTCTGTGGTGTGATGATGTCAGACTTCAGAACAACACAAACACACTGACTCTGTTTCGAGTTTCCTCACTTTTCCACTGTGTGTGTGTGTGTGTTTGCTCGTGTGGGCAGTTTTGTGTGTGTGTGTGTGTGTGTGTTTGTTGTAGTTCAAATTCAGATCTTATTTATCACATACACATACATGCAGTGAAAGGTTTTAATTCCCCATTTCCCAAATTATGAATTAGAAAGCTGGGGTCAGTCAGAACATTCGACACTCCTGCAGCAACTGTGGTTAAGGGCCTTGCTCAAGCACCCAATGATGGTAGCTTTCCTGGTGCTATGGTTGAAACCCAACCATCTGATGGCTGACCCATTGAGCCACCACCACCTTGCCCATCCCTGTGTGTGTGTTCTTATTGTTTTGCATTATTTGTAAGCGTCATCATTACAGCATGTAAACAGGCCTGTAATTACTGAAAGTGGTAAAATGACGTCAGTGCGTTTTATTCTTTATAAACCTCAGCCAGCTGTGCCATAAACACACACACACACACTGCCGTTACAACCTGCTCTGGGAATCGCCATACACACGGTAAAGTATTTACACGGTTGTTTATATCAGATTTTATCATTCTGTCTGATGTATAATCATTGCGCGTGTGTGTGTGTGTGCGCGTAGAAAATGCTCTGTCTGTGGTGGATTATATTTAAAACACTTTTCCTCCTGGTAAGTTCAAGAAAAGTTATTTTTTGTAGTTCATTGCTTTCTACAATTTTTTTTTTATTAATGCTTTGGTTAATTAATGCTTTGGTTTGTGCTCAGGTAAGGGGCGGAACTTCATTAGAAAGTGCAGAGGTAACTTTTTTTTTATCCTGAAATAAAAATAACAATAAGCATCTACAGAATTATTTGTGAAATGTTTTGTGTGTGCGTGTGTGTTTTAAGGCTGCAGGTGGTCTGAATGGTGGTGCAGGACAAAATACAGCTGGTCCAATGAACGGGATTGTCCTTCCACAGGTGTGTGTTTGTGAGCTGCAACAGTTGTTACTAAACACTACAATAATGAAATATAAACCAATTAGTGGCCGCGTGTAACGCATCGGTGTGTGTGTCGCATGTACTGTTAAGTAGTTTTCATATATAAACAGTAAAACACTAAAGAGCTCTCGGTTAAGCGCCGTTAAAGAGCAGTAGTCTGCTTTATTCCAGTTGGTGTTTATTCAGAGGCTCCCTGCTCCTATTGGTGCAAATAACAACCTGGGGGCTGGACTTCCTGTGGCATTTACTCTCGTTCAGCAGCAGCAGCCTGGAGGGACACAGGCCAATCAGCCAGTAAGAACTTAACTATAATATTAATCCACAACAGAAATGACGATTATATTAATCTTCTACCGGTTACATTTCTAGATGCTTCCTGTTTTAGCTTTTCTGCCACCAGAACCGAACGGAGTGAACAGACAGCAGGTTCAGGTAAAAGAATTAAGAAAATGATTTATAATCATCAGAAAGTTCTCAGCAGACCTGCATTTCTCACCTGACTGCATGAAGCACGTTGTCTTCTGTTTCAGCTGCTGCCTGTCGTTACTCAGAATGTCCAGCAGGGGGCACCAGCAGGAAACACATGGGTGAAGGTGCTGCATTAATTTATCGCAATAAAAAAAGTTGCATGTAATGTTTCAGTCATGGAATATTTGTCATCTGACAATGGTTAATAATCTGTCGGTACAATGCCGTGGATCGTATGCAAAAGACTTAACTAACTCAATGCTCATGTTTTATTTAAAATGGAAACTTGAATAAAACTTCAACGTTACTCGATTGCTCTCAGTAAAGATCCCACCAGTTCTTCAGGAAACTCACTCATCTGTAAATCTGCTCATGAGAAAAGTCCATTATTAAAATCTCTAAATAAATAAAACAACTGAGTCAGGAGGTATTTAGACAGTTGGAAATATTTTTTGCCTTAAAGACTTTTTACCTTTTCTGCAGCATTCAGTAAGTGACTGGCTGTTAACACCCAAGGTGTGTACAAACGCGCGCACACACGCACACCTTCATATTAAAATGTGACCAGTTTAAAGATCTACAAAACTTCCTGCTCGACTACATGAAGTGAGATTTACTCTCTCTTAACACTGCGATAACACTTATCGCTGATCTGTGGACTCCATCAGGTGAATGCAGATCCACAGAGTATAGTTCCGGAGAAATACTGAAGTTTTGGTAATTTAGCCGCACAAATCAAACACCACATTTGTATAATTAATTACTCAAATGAAACATCTTACAAAATACAATGTAAAGCTTTAACTTTTTTGCTGAACTCCACAGGTTCCAGAGGCTCTGGACAGTCAATCGCTCGCCTGTCAAACACTCAACTTCAATTAATCCAATGTTTCAGATGTCTCACGCGCTCACACGCAATTTTATGTATACAAACACTAACTTCATAAATAAACCTATCAGTTTATTCTAAAACAAAAGAGAATATGCAGAAATTATTTTTTATTCCTTTTTTTAAATACATGGTGTGTAACGCTGCGAGTTTAATGCCAAGAACAAACGGCTTTTTAATATTAATTTGTTTTTCATGCAAATCAACTGTGTGATCAAATTAAAGCCCGCACACATCCTTACATCACCACTTAAAACTTAAGCGCGTGCCACTTGATCTTCAGATCTTAATGGTCCCTCCATCTCCTTCACTCACAAAGCGCTTCCGCCCCCTGCTGGACAAATGGAAACTGTTAAATCATGGCATTACCTCAACCTCACTCAACTCAAAGAAATCATTAAAGTGTAGGGCTGCCCCATAATAGTAGACTAATCGATAGTCGATGAGAACAGGCTTGGTCAAATACATTTGTAATTGGTCAGTTAGTAAAATAAATTAAAAAAGAAAAACCTACAGAACGTGGCGCGGTCAAACAGTAATGGACGGAGAGTTCGTTATCACAGCAGGTCTGCTGTCTGCTCTACCGTGGGATCATTTTGATAGTCCCAAAGGATGACCCCATAAAGGTTATCTGCAAACTCTGCAGGAAAACATTTGTCTACCATTCGTCAACATCGAACATGTCATTTAAAACATGGAAGTAGACTAGTAGGTGTTATCCGCTTATCATAGCTACTCATTTTAATGTTAATGTTCACGACAGAATGTACACAACTTCAAGATGATGGAACCCCATGAAATAAATTTCCTGGTTACGTTTTTTCATTTCTTGTAATAATTTTGTAATTATCCTCAAGAACACAGTGGAACAAGTCTGTAAAAGCTGCAGTCATGTGGCCCTGACCTCAGAGTCTGATCTAACCAGTGTTCACTGTAACACTACTCATACACCAGTGTGTGATCAGTACACACACCTAATCAGTGCGTCAATGTTTACACCCAGTCCGTTCAGCGTACCTGTAAGTGTAACTGTAAATGTCCTTACATTTTAAGCGCTAGCATCTTCAGCTACCACTGGCGTTTCGAAGAATATGCAAGTAAGGTGTACCTGGAGGGGCAGGCGTCTCGGAGCTGCTTGGTGATGACAGACTGCTGATGACAAACATCCACAAAAGTCTCCAAGATAGAGTGAGCATGAGGAACATCTAGGCTGATCTCTGGGAGCTCGTCATACACACGCTGGAAACCCTACACACATACACGCACTTGTGTTACAGCGTAACGTTGTGTTTAATTTGATCAACTAGAGATCTTGGTTAGAGTTGAGGGAGCAGCCCCTCGCCTTCCTGTAAAGCTGCTTTGAGTCAATGAGGTCATTTTACCCGGTTCATCTGGTCCAGTGTGATGAGTCCAGACTTCCAAAAAGAATGCAGCAGCTTCACCATTGACTGAATCGCAGCATCTCCATTATACTCCAACACCATCAACACTGCCTATAGACACACAAATAACAAATGTCTAAACAATTAACTAAGTCATGCTAAACCAAGAGTCATGTGACTATAAACTCTTCAATAATCAGATCTTCAGTACAGCGCAGCCGAGCATGTAAACACAGCGGGGTGCTTTCCCTTCAACTCCACATAATCGGAAATCAATTTGTTAATTTTTAAACATCTCACACATGCAGTGTTCAGTCATGAGCGCGTGGGCGAGTGTACCTCATAGACTAGTTCATGGTGAAAGTGTGGAACCTCAAGATCACGAAGGCAATGTTCTGCTTCCAACAGCTCACCTGAGACCAGGTACTCCTTTAAAAGCAGATTCATCTACACACACACACACACACACACACACACAAAAGTACATTTCTTTTAACAAACATTTCAAGGAAAGAGGACTGAAATGAATGGATTAGGACTGAATGCATTCAAGAATTTAACCAAGAATTCCACTCTCATCACTTAACACACGCCAGTGACAAACCCTAGCATGGTATTGTCGAGTCTCCTAGTGCTGCTAGTCAATCATCCTAAACGTTTATAAAAACCTACCCAATTAAGTGTTTTGAATGTTTTAGCTCCCTGTGATGGAACAATTAATTTCTTCTTCCAACACCTTCAACTTGTCCACTAGATGTCAAACCAACGTGCTTTTTGTTTCCTACTGGTAATTTCACTCAGATAGGGCAGGGAAATCTAACCCTAACCCATACCAGTAGAAACCAGTCTGACCTAAAAGCCTGATCTCTAACCCTAACCCGAGTCAGCTGTTCAAGATCTAACCTCCTGGAAGCGGTTGTATCTCAGCAGTTCTGCTCACACTTACAGAAGAAGAACACTGATGAACTGTTTCAGTCTGGATTTAGGCTTCATAACTAAAGCTGTTCGTCTGTTGACAGTGGGCTCGTCTCGTTATGTCCATATATTTAATACGCGGTCACAGCCTTCTTACCTCTTTAACTAAGAGTTTGACAGGTCTCTGACCTCCACCAACTCCCCACACATTATCCAGTCGAAAAGTCTGTCTCTTCATGGAAAGCAACACTGAAGCTCGGTCCAGAGCAGCCCTGAAACACAAACACATCCCATAATGCACCAGTCTTCTATGATTCATGCTGATGATTTAATGTGTCTGTAATGATATTAATAATGTGTACAACACACACGTTACATAGTGCACCGGTCCTCAGTAGAGAACCACAGACTCATACCGCGCATGCTCACAGTCCACTTTTCCTTTGTACTGGTCCAAGAAGTGCATGGGAAGGGCGTGGTCAGCGATGCCTCGGGCAATAAACTGACCCAGCATCTGTAATGAAGCGTGAGACACTGAGTCAAACACCACACTCGTACATCTATAGTGCACTTTGTTGCACCTACGATAGATTCATTCTACACATTCTTGCTAAAATGGCAAATTTTATTTACATAGAACAACAAAAATGATGAAATAAATAAACAATTTACATTTTTTGGGGGGAAATAACAACCTAGAAAACTAAAGTGAAAAATATTAGTGTTACCTGTGGAGCCTCAGGTGTATCCAGGATGAGCTCGGGTAGCTGGGCGAGTGTGTGGTTGAAGGCAGTCGTCATGTCGCCCTGATTAAGGAGTCGTTTTGCGATGAGGTCAGACAGCAGGCGGGATGTGAGCTCACGCTGACTGGCTTTACATTCCAGAGACAAACACACAGCCAGAGACGGGAACATACACTGGCGGGGTCCCAGGTTCAGGTCCTTCAGGAGCATCTAACACACAGACCTCAGCGTAACGACGTCTGCACTGCATGTCGCGTACTTCGACACCGGAGATGCCTACACCGTACTGTACACCTTGTACCTCTACACCGCGCATCACACACACATTTTCAATGGCTCACATAATGTAGCGTATAAATGAAAGCCTCATTTTAATATCTTCTGTAGTATGAGAGTCTGGAAGCCATGGCCATTAACATGCAACTCTCATCTGGGATATTTTTTCAGGCTTCTTTTGCGTTGTTTCATCCAGCCAAAGAATTCTTATCCAGAACTGATCAAACTTATTACTTAAACCTAAACTTTTGCTTGAACTAATCTATTCTATTCTTGAGTCATATTTCTGATTTTATGGAGCTCTGTGAGCCTGGAGGAACATTGATTTATTTCACTGTGTAGTGTATATGTTAAGATAAAAATTAAAGCCTCCTGTCCTGACGTACCCCTGAACTGCCCCAAATGCTCCATCTGCCCTGAGTGGGACATACTTTATTAAACAGTGTGTCCTCATTAACCCTGTGCACTTTGGGTCACTGATCCTACACAAAACCTTATGCAGAATTTCCCCCACAGCTCCAGTGAGTCAGGCTTTAATTCTATATGAAACATTCAGTGACCCCACTCATCCTGCTACGTGTGTGTGTATGTATGTGTAGCTCACCTCCACCTCTTTAGTTTCTCCATGTTCAAAGTACTCTTGTATGATGGGGTTCATGACCTTCTCCAGCTCTCCTTCCTCCAGCTCAGGGACCACTTTTGCATATACTGTGTCCCCCTACACACACACAGAATTGTAACTGCTGGCTCCTCATAAAGAGCAATGGGCAGCAGTGTGTTCCACGTACCTGTGCAGACTCATCATAATTTGGATCTTTACAATCTGGTTCCTCCATCTCATACACCAAACCAGCAGCTCCCCACACTCCCTTCCCACCTGCTCCACCTAGACACGGGGACACACACACACTAAAATGCAGCTGAAGTATATACTAACATTCCCATGATGCAACATCGCATTAAACTTAGGCATAATTTCTCAGGAATAATTATGAAAACCTGTTAGCCGCATAACATCGGAAATTTACACAGAAACCAGAAGAATTTAGACTCAGCCTTCAGTAATTCAGTGTGTGTGTGTGCGCTCAATCACTTACCTTTTTTGGGCAGCCCCCGTCCTTTCCCCATGCGGGACTTCCTGTCATGCGTTTGTGCTTTGCCTTTGGGGCTGTGAGGCTCGGTCGCGTCCCCGCTCGCAGACTCTGACAAAGAGTCATGGGTGGAGTCACGTGAAGATGACGACTTCCTTGGGCGACGTTTAGCCTTCGCTTTGAGCCGAGCCTCATGAAAAGCCTTTTCCTGTGGGGTCCAGTTCCCATTGACTTCACCGTCAATCAACTCATCATCATAGACTGAATCCGCCTCCGTATCTAGCTTTGTGCCACCTGTGAGCACGCCTGTACACACCCACACCCACACCCCAAGTACAAGCGATGCTGTTTATACCTGCACAACCAAGTGTCATGCATAGGTTCAATTACAGGTTTGAAGAAAGAACCAATACTTTTGGAAGTTCTTTTTTTACTGCACAATTTAAATGTACTTGTTTGCATATAAAAATGCACACAAAATGCTCACATCTGCTATTTTATAGTTGTCAATATTCTGATTTAATAGTCAGCATAAATCAAACTACTAACCCAGCTAAACATACATATTAAACCAGTATCCCAACTGCATTAAAGTATGACTTCTTAACTAAAAAAACAGCACTTTGCTACGATCAATACATCTCTTCATCCTGATCAGATTATTATTATTAAATAAAACTAAGAGCTGCAACCATCACAAACTTTCCTTTCAGGGTTAGAGACTGAACCGTGAATATTTTACTATTTATAATTAGCAATACAAAGTTTTTACAGTGAAACCCTCAATGTTGGAAGATGTTTTGGTAAAAGGGGAAAACAAATCACCTAAGCTCTTTGTTTACTATACAATAATTTTAATAGACTATAATAAAGAATTTTATGACAAGAACGAAACTTTAATATGACTTGGGTCGTAATCTCAAAAGAAGCTCGTTGTCGCCACCTATTGGTTTAATGATTTCACCAGGTCGGTAGCCAGTCGTGCGGGGTGGGTTTTTTCCCTTTTCAAAAAGTGAATCTTTTTGTTTTTATCCTCATTTTGTATAATATCGCCCCCAACCAGGTATACGGGCATGGTAACTTAGATAAGGGGTTAATAAACGATTACATTTAGTGAACGGATTCCAAACGATTCGAGTCAGTGGAAATAGCCAGAGCTGCCCGTGCCTTATTTGACGTTACACACAAGTGCGCATGCCCAGTGTACGTCAGGCGTCATGTTTAGCTAAGAGCTAACAGGAAAGAGTTCAACAAACACACCAGCAGGTGTCATTTTACATATATATATCCGTAATTATTATAGATTTCCATCTATATCTATCTCACATTTGATTTCTGTCACATAGCCTAGCCCAAATAACATTAATATTAGCCAACATTAGCCCGAGTTAGCCTAACAAAAGGGAAGCACATGGCGGAGAAGGGAAGCGAGTCCCGTCATTACAAAGTGCTGGATAAACACATGTACAGGATTTACTGTTAGTCATAAACTGGAGCTAAACGTGTGCGAGTGTTTCTGAGACCGCGCTTACCGTCGCGCTGAGCAGCGCAGTTCCACGCCTCCACCTCCGCCGCCATTAAACTGCTGATTTAGTGTGTTTACACACACGCACTCTCACACACACACACACAGAGATAAAGAGTTACTGAGAAACGCCGCGTGCTCTCTGAGAAATCTGAAACCTCAAGACTGAAATGCTGCGCTTCTGCTCCCCTTTGTCCCAAAAAACCCCGTCAGTTAATGCGCTAGAAAGCAAACACGTGTCTGCAAATTATCTGAGTTATTAATTAATATTAGTTACGAATAATGATTTATGTCGGTATGAACTTCGTATGTCTAGCCTGGCCTACTTCGATTCCGCAGCTCTCTGAGCAGAGATAAACACTGTTTACAACGTGACTATCAAGTCACGTGACCAGGTTAAAGGGGGTGTGGCATAAATCCAATCAGATTTCAGCAAGTTTAACGGTCAAATTATACGTTTCTCTGGCAACCGGTAACGCGGACTTTAGGTTTTAAGTTTATTTGTCATATGTACAGATAGACGCGGCAGTTTGTACGATGAAATTCTTAGCTGAAGCTCAGGCAAACTACATACAGTATTTATTGAATAGTTAAAGAGTTTAAAACAGTGTTAATAATACAAATAAAATAACTAGTACAGTTATATAGAAATGATTAATTAATTAATTAATTTATTTATTCATTATCTAGCACTTACCCGGTTCAGGGTCGTGGGGGCACTGAAGTCCATCCCAGCTAACTTAGGGCGTGAGGCGGGGTACACCCTGCACAATCGACAGATAATCGCGGGGGCTAACATTTAGAGACAGACAACCATTCACACACATTCACTCCTAGACAATTTAGAGTAGCCAATTCACCTATGTCTAATCACGTGTTTGGAGGTGGGAGGAAACCGGAGTACCAGGGGAAAACCCACGCAAGCACAGGTAGACCATGCAAACTAAACACCCTGGACAGGAATCCATGACCTTCTTGCTGTGAGGCAGGAGCACTAACCACTTATATAATTGAACTGTAAAATGGAAAAAAAAATAAGAATGCTAATGTAATGAAGAGGGGTGTGTGTGTTTGGTGATGAAGCTGGTGATCTGTGGTTCATGGATGGAGCTGAACACCGTCTGTCTGTAAAAGCGTGCCCAGTTTTTCATGTTCATATGCTTCATCACATGCTACAAAACATCATCAGGTGGCTCAGAAACGACCTCCACTCAGTTCACAGCAAACACTTCCTGGTTCCTCATTAGCACATGCTCCCAGTATTGCATGAGGCATTACAGTATTACATGTCGCTCTGCTCAAGAACCAGTAGCTGTACAGACGACAGGAAGTCGAAGTCCCGCTGAGCTTCTTCTTCTATGCCGATCAGAGTCCTCAGCCCCAGAGGAGACGCAATGATGATGTCAGGGGAGTAGAACAGGGAGTAGAGACGCATGCTGCGCTTCAGGATAGACAAACCAAGAGAGAGAAGGATGTTATACTGAAGGCTAGACCTACCCAAAACACGCTAGTCACATTAACCACATAGCTGATGTGTACGTGATGTGACACACATCGATCCGAAGTGATCGTTGATGTTTCCGGAGAAAATAGCGTGATAATCATCAGGTCTGTTCTGATTGGTCGGTTTGGAGCTCAGCTCCTCTCCATACTCATCTTTAAATCTCTTCTTATTGCTGACGTCCATCTTTTTCCCGTCGCTCTGCAGAAGGGAGATGAAGGTCTGGATGATGCAGAGAGCGCCGTCTCGGAACGGAACCAGGATGAGAACCTGCAGGATGACACGGTTCAACGTTGACGCTTCCGTTTGCGCTCTCGTTACCAGTTACATGAACAATGAATGATTACTTTGGGTCTGGTGAGTCCTTGAT
>JAOUQX010000033.1:20100511-20110742 GCA_028566295.1 Liobagrus marginatus
AGACAGACAGCGAGAGACAGACAGCACTGAGAGACAGACAGCACTGAGAGACAGACAGCACTGAGAGACAGACAGCAAGAGACAGACAGCACTGAGAGACAGACAGCACTGACAGACAGACAGCGAGTGACAGACAGCACTGAGAGACAGACAGCAAGAGACAGACAGCACTGAGAGACAGACAGCACTGAGAGACAGACAGCACTGAGAGACAAAAGAAACGGAAACAAGTTAAAGGTCTGGAATTTAGTGTTTGATCTTCATCTGTTGTTCTCCGCCATCACATGATCAGCTTCTAGAAACCTGAGAAAAATAAAGAGAAACAGATTATAACACAGAGAAAAACCACACACACACACACACACACACACCCACACACAGACACACACACACGTGCGAACAAACAAATTAAAAGAAAGAATGAAAGAAAGAACGAACACTTTCACACACTACAGTGTGAACACATCAGACTGTTATGTGTGTGTGTGTGTGTGCGTGTGTGTGTGTGTTCTCCAGGTGCCCATTTATCTTCCCAGGTCTCACATTTAATTTCCATCAGGGTGTCAGAGACGCCGTTAGCGTTAGCGCTGTGAAAGTGACGACGCTAAATGACTTCCACTCTAATTGAGTGTGCACTGAGTGATGGAGGATTGAAGCGCGACCCGAGTGAGGATCATTGTATTTTAGAGTTACTTGTGTGTGCGCGCGTGTGTGTGTGTGTGTGTGTGTGTGTGTGTGCGTAATGGAGCTCTGATGAAGCTGATGGTCTGTGACCTTTATTTCGTAACATCTAAAACACTTTGACAAGGTTATTAAGTCGAGCCACACTGACTCTGTGCCTCGACTCTGCGTTTTCCTCCACACTATAAGATTAGATCCTCAACTTATAGATTTCTTTACAGCTGCTTTGTGTTAATGTCTACTGCTAAAAACGCTACATGACTTTGATTCTAAAACTTAACACTGTTTACTTCAATTTCATTGAAATATCTCGACTCCATGACACCAAACAGCAACTTGACTGTATTCGACTGCACGGCTCGAATCCACAATTCGACTCCATGACAGCTCTATTTGACTCCATGACCTAACTCTATTCGACTCCATATTTCACTCCATTACTTAACTCTATTCGACTCCATGACTTAACTCTATTTGACTCCATGACTTAACTCTATTCGACTCCATATTCGACTCCATGACTTAACTCTATTTGACTCCACAACTTGAATCCATTTGATGTCATGACTTGACTCCACTCAACTTCACGACTCAAGTTATTATTATTATTGACTCAATGAGTCAACTCAACAAACAAGCAAATAAATAATAGGTGAGAAACTATCTGAAACAAACCAGCTAAACAATTGAAAGAACAAATTAAATAAACAAACAAACAAAGAAACAATAAATAAATAAATAAAGCGTTTTTTGTTAAGTAAAGTCAACAGTAGATGGAACAGTCGTGTGTTTGGGTTACGTGTAGGGTTAGGGTTAGAATATTATGCTATTTTCTTTGACGTGAGTGTGTGTGCGCAGTGTTGCAGTGTGAAACGATCTGAAAGGTGTGTGACGGCGAATGAGAGCGATGTGGTGTGTTACGTGAGCTGCGAGTCGGTTTGTCATTTATCGAGCATTTGAAAGTGCAGCTTTTGGTTCTCCAAATGAAGCTTTAACGCGTTTACGGAAATCGAATCGTCTGTGGACGGTCGCGAGCTCTCTCTCTCTCTCTCTCTCTCTCTCTCAGTCTCCTGCGCTCCTTTCTCGCTCGTCCGTCTCAGCGTCCCACGTCCTAATTCCCGTCTCCGACATCCACTCTTCACTCCATAACGCAATCAGTAGCAGCAGCAGGAGGATAGCGTTTCCTTTCTTCGCTTTGCCCAAATGTACTATTTAAAAAAAAAAACTCTTCATGCTAAGTGATAATAGCTCCACGCTAACATGCTTACAGATCCATTAATCCATCCAGGAGGAGTTGAGAGGCATCCACACGTCCCACATCCTCGTCTTCCTCAGATAATGAGGAGAGTTTCCGCGGGAAAGTGGACCGCGCTCCTGTCTTCTGGCCTAAAGGTGTTTTTAACTCCTGCTGTTATTTATGGTAAAGCGTTAGCGTGGGGTTAGCTCAGGGTTAGCAGGTTTAGCATGGCACGGTTTGACCTGTGTGTGTATCCACGGGCGATAATTATGAATTTTTATACACGCGCTTACCAAGCGATCGCTAGCGTCCATCAATACCGCCGCTCAATTACTCGACTCACGACTGAACTCTGAAACAACCGAAACAAGTTCTTCAGCGCAACTTTTTAACCGAACGTGTGTGTTTGTGTGTGTGTGTGTGTGTGTGTGTGTGTGTGTGAGAGAGAGAGGGGGGAACAGGAAGGAAATCAATAAGCCATTTTAGTCTGTATCTATCAGCGCGGATGCGTCTTGTCGGTGTTAAAGCGCAGGACGTGGCACTTTAATGGGATGGCGCGAGCTGGGTGAAATGTATGCCAATGATTCCTGTCATTTCATGGCAGGCGTGTCACGCTTCAGCGAGCGCCGAACCTCCTGTCAGCTCCACGCACACACACGCGTACACGCGAACACGCAACGTTGTTCCGCACAAACCTGAAACGATGTGACTGATATTCACCCCCACCCTATTTACCCCTCCCTCATTTACCCCCCCAAACACGGCCGTGTCACTCACACACTTCTCTCTCTCTCTCTCTCTCTCTCTCTCTCTCTCACACACACACACACACTCCATCTCTCTCAGTCTCCTTAATAATCTTCTCATGAAATATCTGCAGACCCACAAAAACCCCACAAACTCACAACCTCACAAACTCACATACTCACAACCCTACAACCCCACAAATTCACAACCCCACGAACTCATAACCTTACAAATCCACAAACCCACAACCCCTCAACCCTACAAACTCACAACCTTACAAAGGTTTACAAGGTTTACAAAGGCCTACAAACTCACAACCTTACAAACCTTACAAACTCACAACCTACAGACTCACAACCCCACAAACCAACAACCCTACAACCCCATAAACTCACAACCCTACAACCCCACAAACTCACAACCCTACAACCCCATAAACTCACAACCCTACAACCCCACAAACTCACAACCCTACAACCCCACAAACTCACAACCCCACAAACTCACAACCCCACAAGCTCACAACCCCCGAACTCACAACCCCATGAACTCACAACCTCACAAACCTCACAACCTCACAACCCTAAAAACTCACAACCCCACAAACACAGAAACCCACAATCAAACAAGGTCAACTCCACAACCCTCACTGAAAGAGTCACAGAATCTTTCAGTGTGTTTATCTCTGTAGCGTCGGAAATATCAGAATACAGGAACAAACAAAACACAGTGTGGCATTAAAACGAACCGGTCAGACTGGAGACTTCTTTCATACGTGTTACAGACGCGTCCACTACCTCTGTGAACGAGCCATTACTATAGAAACCCTCATTACAGGCAGTTAATCAGCAACTTCTGACCGCTCCAGATTTCATCAGCGCTGTACGGTGAGACTTATTAATAAGCTGGAGATGTTCTCCAGAGTCTGAAACAGCATGGGTGAGGGTCAGGAGCATTCAAAAGGGTCCACAGGAAAACAGTTAAGTTTATAGGTGAGATATAAAGAGGCAGGTTCTGCCGATGGTCAGAGTGTAAAGCAAGAGATCCAGAGGCAGAGAGAAGAGCAGCAAAAGTGCCAAAAGGTGGAGAACAAGGGAAGAAAGCGAGGCTGGTAGAGGGCCCGAGGGGCCGTGTGGGCTGCTGAGGTTGAAGAGCAAACACACGAGAACGAGCTGATGATTAACACACTCACTACAAGAACAGAGGAGTTCTGAGGTGAGCTGGAGGACATCTGGGCTAGGTGTTGATGAGATGTGAGCAGCTAAAGAGCTGAGGGTGAGGGAGCGAAGGTAGTGGAGCTACAGAACGGGCTCGGTGTGAGGGATTAGGGATTAGAGATGAGGTAATAGTGAATAACTGGGAGCAGTAAAGAAAGTGCTGGTTTAGAGGAACAGTTCAGCATTCAGGGATAAGGATCATAGACTGGGATTATGGCTTGGCCTTTAGTGTTTGTGGCCTGGATTAGAGGTTGAGATTTAGATTAGGGTTGATGTGTGGTTCCAACGCTTTGACTGTGAGATGTAGTTTAGGCTTTTGAGTTTGTCGTTAAGATTTAGGATTAGGATTAGAGTTAACACAGTTTAAGGTTAAGACTAGGAATTTAATTTGGGATTAGCACTTGAGGTCGAGATTGGGATTTAAAGATGGAAATGCACTTTGGTAGGAGATTAGAGTTCGAGTTTAGAATTAGGGGCTTGAGTTTATCTTGAAAGTTTAAATCGGGGATGACGGTTTAAAGTTTAGGGTTGAGATTTGATTTTGGGATTGTGATAGAGACGAAGTTAGGGACGAATAGGAATAAGATTTCAAAATAGTTTAAGATGAAAGTCTAGAACCACAACAGTTTAAGTGGATACGAATTAATGTTCAACATAGAGCGGTAAAACAGAAGGGTTCAATTTGGAATGGGATTAGGATTAGCAGGAGGATTAGGATTAGCAGTAGGATTAGGATTAGCAGGAGGATCAGGATTAGCAGAAGGATCAGGATTAGCAGGAGGATTAAGATTAGCAGGAGGATTAGGATGAGCAGGATGATTAGGATTAGCAGGAGGATCAGGATTAGCAGAAGGATCAGGATTAGCAGGAGCATTAGGAATAGCAACAAGATTAGGATGACCAGGAGGATCAGGATTAGCAGGGGATTAGGATTAGCTGGCGAATCAGGATTAGCAGGAGGATTAAGATTAGCAGGAGGATTAAGATTAGCAGGAGGATTAGGATGAGCAGGAGGATTAGGATTAGCAGGAGGGGGTTGAGGTTTAATGGCTGCAGTTTGATTTAGGATTTTTACTCTAAAGTTACAACAGAAGTTTTTCCTTCCAGAGAAGACGTTTCGGGGTTTAGTGGCCAAAGATGATCTTAATCCAGAGAACCTTTGTATGGTTTAGAGCTAAAACCTACTGCATAAAACCACACAACCCATGTGGGAATGACTGATTTATCCATCCATATTATTTAACTAGTGAATGTTCCTCACAGGAACAGCAGGCAGGGTTCTTTCCCGTGCACGCGTATGCGTGTATGTGTGTGTGAGAAGGTGTGTGTATGTGTGTGTGTCAGATTGTTCGGCGTGTTATCGGAGCTTGTTATCGGACGGAGGCTGTTACTCGGAGCGCAGGGTCTAAGTGGATCCTGAAGCCGCCCTGACCGATGCTCGCTGGATTTTCTGCCTCGTAGCACACCAAAGTAAAATCGCTTGTCAAGCCGAGGTGTCGAAGACTTGACAAGACGCCTGGTGACATTTCAGCTCCAAAGAGCAAGTGTCTCGCAACCGACTGGTCAAATATCAAATAATAGGTCAAGCAGGGAGGAGCCGAGCGGCCGCCTCGCCGAGGCAGCGAGTCTGACAGGTGCATGCGGATCGGGACGGAGCCGCCATTGTAAGGCAACTCGACACACAGCGGCTGCGTCCTACAGGCTCCACACACTGACACTGATTAATCCCCCAGACTCCACACGCCTGCCTTCACACTAGTGCTCACACACTCACACGTCTGGGCTTCAATCACAGAAACGTCCACATCACATTCCAACGCAATGTTCTTTCACATCCCCAATAAAAAACGTTTAATTAAATGCTGACACTGGAGACTCCTTACGCACACACACGCACACACACACACACACACACACACACACACACACACACAACACATAAGGAATTACACACAAATCAATAATTACAAAATAAAAATCTCTGTCTGGTTCTCTCTCTCTCTCTCTCTCTCTCTCTCTCTATCGCTCTCTGTGCCTGTCTGTCTCTGTCTGTCTGTCTGTCTGCCTCTCTGTGTGTAAGAGTTTGTGTGTTTGATGGAGGCTCGAGTGAATCCTAATGAAATGGGAATGAGAGAGACGTGTCACATGACCTGACAACCATCCCGGCAGTGTGCCGGAATAAATATTGAACACAGACGAGTGGCGTGTACAGCGTGTCATGTCACGGCCCTGATTAGACTGAGGGCGACCTCACACTCTCCCAACACGGGACGTCATCTTCATCTTTAACCCTTCACCTGCTCACTGATCATAATCAGAACCAGTCCAGCGTGAGGCTCGGGGTTATTTAAGGACGCGTGGTTAAAGCTACAAACTGGCCACACAGGCTGATGAGACTCCAGGATCAGGAAGAGTTTAACATTTAGTGTTGATAGAAAAATATGCCATTTTAAATAAAAGTGTGTGTGTGTGTGTGTGTGTGTGTGTGTGTGTGTGTGTGACTAAGAGCCCCAGAGGTCTTTTCAGATGTCCCCCTTACTCCTCCAGCTGTTTGACGCGAGGTCCCTCAGGACCCTGTGTCTCGCTCCTGCTTCTGCTCAGCATTCATTTTATTTCCCTTTGATCAGCGAATCGATCTGCTCAGCCGTTAGCTTGTTTTTTTTTCTGATGGACGCTAACAATGTCCACTGACAGAATTTAAAGAAACCGTTGGAAGAAAATTCGACATCAAATAAATCTAACAGTTGTTAAGTGTTCGGCCAAAATCTCTTCCATTTCCAGAGTCCGTTTAGTTTTTCATCAGAAGCATGATAAAAAAAGGAAGTTTATAAAAGTTATTTCCTTAAATATCATATTCATGTTCCGTGGATGTCACTTGTAGGTTCCATAAAACATGACTGATCGGTTTGATCATAACTGGTGTGAGAGTTTTTCTGGGTGCACACAGAGATAATATGTTTACAGTAGATAGTTAGGGTTCGAGTTTGAGTAGCGGTTCGGGACGAGGACGTCAAAGAAGGAACAAGAAGTGCCAAGGATTTTATGACAAAAAACAAACTGAAACATTTAAAGGGTTGAAAAAAATGATATGAATGTATGATAAAAATGTGTTAGGGTTAGAATTACATTGTTAATGATATAGTGATAGTGTTACAGTGTTAATGATATAGTGATAGTGTTACATTGTTAATGATAAGTGATAGTGTTACAGTGTTAGATATAAAGTAGTGATAGTGTTACAGTGTTAATGATATAGTGATAGTGTTACAGTGTTAATGATATAGTGATAGTGTTACAGTGTTAATGATATAGTGATAGTGTTACAGTGTTAATGATAAGTGATAGTGTTACAGTGTTAGACATAAAGTAGTGATAGTGTTACAGTGTTAATGATATAGTGATTGAGTTATAGTGTTACAGTGACAAACAGTGTTAATGATATAGTGAGTGTTGCAGTGATAGAGAATATTAATGTAGTGAGACATTGATATAGTAATACAGTAATACATTTAATGTAAATGTAAAAAGCATCCAGAGCGGCAGCTCTGTGGTTCTGGTGTTTTAAAAACTCACAACCTTCTGATCAGTAGTCCGATATAATACGACATTAATGTAAGGATCCCGTGACGCATTAATGTCACGCTGTAAATGTAAATGATACAGTACAGTGATATTAGGACTGTGTATAAAATATAAATACTGGTCTGCTTTAAGACAGATGGTAAATATGTGCCCCCTTTGTTTAAGCTCACTTGGCACAGTTAAGATGGATAAAAACGGGACAAAAGTTTCTGTTAAAAATCAGTTATATGTTTTGAGGAAATGCCACAATATGAGAACAATATGTCTGAGTTTATGGGCAGGTTTTATATCCTGAGAAATACTGAGTAAGAGGGCAGTAAAAGAATAAAAGAGCGAGCAGCAGCGCCAGGCCGAGCATGTAGCATTAGCACAGTGTGTGTGTGTGTGTGTGCGAGTGTGTGTGTGTGTGTGTGTGTGTGTGTGTGTGTGTATGTAAATGTACTCTCATTAATGCGGAACACAGGGGGATCTGCAGTCTCTCCGAGTTAAACCGCTTCTGAGTGCAGAGCTAAACTTTTGCCCTCTGGTGTCAAACGATTTTCTAAAATTATTTAAATTTTTTATCTTCATCGTTTTAACGACTGATTTAATTTGAGCAATATATTATCACTTATCTATACTAACACAAACCTCTGTCTTTTTTACATTTGCGTACATAGTTTCTCACACACGTGCACACACACACACACACACACACACACACACACACACATACACACACACACACACACACACACACACACGCACACCCGGAGGGAGTGTAATGAGTTGTGCACATGGATCCGGGCTGCAGCTGCGCTGAGTTTTATTGGGAGGTTTATGGAGGTCGAGCAGCACTACTGTAACTCAAATTGTGATTTTCATGCCAGTATTAACCTCTACATTGATTTGTGCCACTTGCTCTTGCTGTAAGGAACTTCACCAGCTGACAAGCACAACCAACGGGAGCTGGAGTCGGTGTGAGTGTGTGTGTGTGTGTGTGTGAGGTTTGTTTACTGGGGTATTTCCACTGAACGTGGTCAAAACCCACAGTGGGAAAATCTATACTCGTAATCTAAATAGACACGCTGAGGTCAGAACCAGAAAAACACACGAGGGTGAAGATGGAGAGGAACCAGGAAACCAGAGAAGCTCATGAACATCGAACAGCTTTATAGGGACTCGGAACAGTCTGGTGTCGAAGCCTGGGGAAGGAACATGGGTGTGGTCTTCCCGTAGAGTGTTTCAGGTGTTCAGGACTGCTGATGGTACAGCAGGATAGCAATGCCATCACATCACATCACATCACATCACATCACAAGCGAGATAATATGGAGTCTATAATCTGCTGTAGCAGATCATTAGGTCAAAGCGTATAGCAGAAATATAACACACCCCCACCCTGCCACCCCCATACACACACACGTACTGTAAGTCCAGTAAGTATTAAGAAAAGTCTTTTTGCTGTTACCTTTCAACTCTCGATCAGTTTAGTTTGCTTTAGTGATGCACGCATCTGTAAAAAGTTACACTGGTCGAACCTGAGTCACAATGTAGAACTTCAACTTCCTGAAGCTTGTTGGTCAAGTTAAACTGATTGTTTACCCTCCTGATCCTAATCTCGATCTGACTACCTGAGCTAGTAATTATATTTGTACAACACATGCTAACGTTATGTGTTAGCTAGCTGCAAGTCTAATCCCAGGTCCTGGATCGTAGCGATGGCGGTGCTTCCTCCCACGCTGTGCTTTTTACTCACTATAAAATGTCAGCCATAAAACCACATAAAAGCTCTGCCAGTGTTCCACGGAGCCATTTAGCGCAGCAGCCACAGAGGAAAGACAAAAAGCTTCTCCACACGACACTTTGAACAAGTTCACGCCTCTTCCAGTACGCCGGGTCCGACTGATGGCTCTTCCGGTACATGATGACATTCTACACTGGCCCTGTGGTCTCGCCCAGAATCTCCCGGACGCGCACTTTCGGCCATGCCGAAACCCATCCTGTGGCCTCCCTTAAGTGCATCTTGTGTTTGTTAAGTGCATGGGACGGATGGACAGACGGACAGACAGAAAGACAGACGGCCCGTTTTGGAATTAATCCGATCTGAGTGCCGCCGGTTTTCGGAGGCGGTCGGGGAGCGCCATACCTGAGGGGGCAAGAAGAAAGAGTACAGTTCAGCCTGCACAATAAAGGCATGTCAGAGCACCTGAACATCCCCCCACCCTAGACATCCCAAAGTCCACACGGACACCCCCCACAAGGCTCACTGAAGACAAATTCGCTAATTAAAATTTCATAGCGGATCCTTTTTAGGCTGAGCCTATTGTGTCGGCTGCCCATTAGAGCCGCTCGTACACCGGCGACAACAGAAACGGAAGTGGAAGAGCATTACTTTTTAATGACTGTAGAAAGAGTGAAAGAGTGAAAGAATGTAGTGTCCACTTTTGTGGCCGTTTTTAAGTACTAGAGAGTCGTTTCCCTTAACTGCTCTCTCAAGTGGATAAGAGGCAACGCCGGGAAACGGCGTTGAACCTGAAGTCCCCATTTTGTCTTTTCAGAGGTCAGAGGACATGCAGAGGATAATATAAAGCAAATGGAAAACTCCAGGGAGGCGGTCTTAAAAAGGTTCAGGTATTTGTTTCGACAAGGTGTGGTAAAGTGCTAACAAGAAACAAACACGTGTTTGCCGTTTAGCGAACATCTCAGAGGAAGGAATCTCAGCAGGAGGGAAGTTCTCATACGTCCAGCTGCTGCTGCTGCTGTAGGAAACCTACTGAAACCCCCC
>JAOUQX010000033.1:20181948-20194560 GCA_028566295.1 Liobagrus marginatus
ATCAAAATACAATTAAAAAAGAATAAAAACAGATTAATAATACAATTTCTATTTAAATAGAAATTCGGGAAATCATATGTGAAGTGTGTGTGCGGGCGCTTTGGGTAGATCAGATTCATGTTCTCAAAATAAAAAATAAAAAAAATCGAATGAAAGTCGAGTAAAATAGAATTTTTTAATGCGTTTAAGATAAAAATGCTATAGATGTAAAGCGTTAGAGAAGTTATGGGGTGAAATATGCGGGTGGTGTGTGTGTGTGGATAGAATTAAAAAATGAATATAACAATATAAAAACTAATAAATAATAATAATTAAATAGACTAAATACAATTTTTAGAGTTTTATTATAACTATTATAATTTTATTATAAAATAAAATTGTGTGTGTGTGTGTGTGTGTGTGTGTGTGTGTGTGTTGAGCTGTACGTTTGTTGTCTGAAGCGTTTCTCTGACCGCATCAGTTTGTTGCTCACATGTCTGAGGTCCTGGACTGTCTCTGTTGTGTCGGTTGGCTTTAGTAGGACCGCACTCACATATTGGCTCCGCCCACACTACTTGCTCCTGTTCCCAAACCTAGCTGTGGTCCTTCCCGTCAGGATGATCTCCACAGACTAAAAGTCTAAAAGTTCCTAAGCACTTGAAAGGTTACGGTCATGGATGTGGTCCAGAAGCTGGTAGATCTTTATTAGCGGCGTGTCGATGTGACGGAACCGTGACGGGTTCCGCGATTTCAGCGCCCAGGTACCGGAACCTGTCCATTTTCTGCGCTCTCTCTCTCTCTCTCTCTCTCCCTCCCTCTCTCTATCGATCGATAGTCATGGGAACTCCTCTCCTGCTTTCTGATTAAAGGTCCTCTAGCTAGGAACTCGTTGTCTCGCTGATGTTCAGGACGTTGTTTTATTGGCACCAGTTCACTAAGTGTTCAATCCCTTCCAGGTAGAGCACCTTAATCATATTAACCTATTATTATAATTATTATTATTGTTAATTAATATTATTAATATTTTTCATTTATTATTATTATTACTCTTATTATAATTATCATTATTACCTTTATCATTATTACTCTTATTATTACAAGAGATACGAGATTATATTATATTATATTATATTATAGATAAAACACATTTATCTATCATTTATTTTAACACAAATCACATTTCATCCATAAGCCAATTGAATGTAATTAGAGAAATAAGAGCATATAGAATTAAAACAAAACTAAATTTGAAAATACATATAAATTACGACTATATAATACAATTAGCATTTTGCTATAAATTATGTAATTATTTTTATAGATAAATAAAAAAAAAATCAGTCAGTTATAATTTATAATGTTTCGAAGATTTACACCAAGAACATTTGAAAACATTAGAAGAATCAGAATTGCTGTTATTACTTGCTCAGAGTGAACATAACGCTCTACTGTTATTTTTAGTACAGATTTTTAAATGATAAACATAAAAATGATAAACTGTTCCGAACGAGCAGCAATTGTTGAAGTATCTGCATTAACGAAACTCCAGCGCTGCTTTGGGATATGCTGATAAAATAAAATAAACACTCGTACCGAGCTTCAGTTCCGTTATAACGTTTATTTATTTAGTACTGTACTATTAATTATATTATAGGAAAACTAATAAATAGCACGGGTTCTGATATTAATCCAGAGGAAATGTTGAAGATTCTTTTACTCTACACTTTAACGTGTAATTCTGATTATTAGCGGGTAGGTTATAGCATAAACTTGGTACAGTACAGATGTGTAGGGATGTAAGGTGTAGCGAAGTGATGGGAGGTGATGCGGAGTCTACACGGGGAACAGGACACGCCCACGGTTGCCAAAGTTGTTCCGGGAAAACGGTTCCGCATTACGTCTGACTTTTCCAGTTATTGTCCTCAGAGTTCTTCTATTCTATTCTGGTTATTTTCAGAGATTAAGGGATCAGATGACTCCCGGTCTAGCTTCTATTTACTGACACCCTGATTAATTTCTTCATTTATTTATTTATTTTTTAATTTATGCCATTTACCTGCTTTCTACATTTTAAAATCAAAAGCTCTTACTTTAAGCCAGTGTCTTTGTTAAAGAAAATATAAATCATTATATTATATTATATTATATTATATCATCTTATATTAATTATATTATATTATATTATCTAGTAAATATATAAATATATCACAGTTTTATCCCTAACGAAATTCTAGGTGCTTTGCAATTTAAATTAATAATTATAGAAAGAAGAAATTATAAAGAAATATACAGTATACATATATATTAAAAATGTATCAAATTAGGTTATTTATTAAATTAAATTAAAATACACTGGACACAAGGAATACAACATAAATAAATAATGATTTAAAATGTAACTTCTCTTTTTATTTTTAAAACATGTAGTAGCAACATAACACTTAAAAAAAAATTATTTTTAAAACATTATTTTTGCTTTTAGTATTTGGTCAGACTTTTTTCAGGTTTTAATGGAAATTAATTGTTATGTTTTGTTTGAAAGGTCTTTAAAGCGTAAACTCGGTGCAGTACAGATGTGTAGGGATGTAAGGTGTAGTGATGGGAGGTGCTGCGGCGTCTACACGGGGAACAGGACACGCCCTCGGTTGCACCAAAGTTGTTCCGGGAAAACGGTTCCGCATTACGTCTGACTTTTCCAGTTATTGTCCTCAGAGTTCTTCTTCGCTGGTTATTTCCAGAGATTAAAGGATCACATGACTCCCGGTTTAGCTTGTCTTTACTGACACCTTATTTATTGTTTATTTAGTTGCTTTACCTACGCCGCATGCGCTTTGATTTCGAGTTCCCGTTTCTGCTCTGTATTTTTTATAGATTATTATTTTAACATTTATTTATGTACATGTGGCTCTTTTCTTTTAAACGCTTTTAACGATTGACTATAAAGAAATCTCGAAATTCAGGTGGAAGTTTTAAACCATTTTCTAGATGTATTTAGGAATTGTCTAAACCCCGTCATGTCTAGGAACCCGTCCTGCACAGAGCAAATCCCTAGACATGATGGTGTGGAGGAAAAACGTCCTAAATGAGACTTTCTGAAGAAAGAAACCTGGAGAAGAACCACGGAACCGATTCTCAACTCAGGTTTGAGATCCTGTTGACGTTCTAAAGATCTGATCACTGATCGAGACTTGAGAGCAGAGCGGATCATCAGTTCAAAGCACGTCTATGGTTTCTAATCGACAGTATCTCCGGTATTTCCAGGGTGTCCAGGTGTCTGGAGAGCAGAAGGGGTCAAGTTCTTAACTCCGGTTAACTAGGACAGTTGAATAACCAGTAAAATCCAGGTGATGTTCCTCCAATCATCTGCTTCCCAGTTTGTGTGCCTGCTCCACCCTTAGTGTCCTGTTCTTGGCTGACCCCATCTGGTCTTCTGCTATTGTAGTCCATCCGTCCAGCATTGTCCAGTTGTTGTTGGAGTTACCGCAGCTGAAAATGTGCTTATAGTTCTGGTAGAACTGAACTTAGCTGGTTCCTAGATGAGTTCTTGTGGTTTAAAAGAGTTTTATTGGTTGAAATCTTCTGAGTTCTAAGTTATGTTCTTGGAATCCTGTTCTGGTTGTACTAGTCTGCCAATAGTTACTGGTTTATAGACGTGTTACCGAGCCACTGAAAGGTTCTCGTAGTGGAACTCTTGCCTTTTGAAAGATTCCAGAGGTGGAAAGGTATTTATTTATTTTTTTAATATTTTCGTTTTTTACTCTCATTCATGGGCTTCTTTTCTAGTATTACGGCTATGCCAAAAGTGTCAGAATTGCCCAGCTTTGGTTCCATTGATAAGATCTTAAAAGTTCGTGGGTTCATTGAGCATATCTTCCTGCTCTCGTATCTGCGTCGCACTTCTGCCGTAAACCTACGCAGTTATTTCTCTACAGTTCACACCTGATTCTGCTTATCAGGTATTCTCTCTAAGTGCTTGCTGAGCTGAATTGAGCGCTGATTGCACCATCTGTGTGTAAGTTAGCTTTAAGCCTCGTCGTTCTTCTAAGTGGCCGAGTTACAGCTTACACTCTATTAAATAATAGCTAACGCTGCACAAAACCGAGTTAGAAGATAACCCCCCAGGTATGGAGTAAATATTTACACAAGCCATTTTCCAATTTGTTTATTTCCATGAAGTCATTTATAACGATGGATGTCGCGGTAGCCAGCGGCTGCTCTGTCCTTCAGACACGGAGAAAGACATTAAGCTTCAGCCTCTTCGTTCTATCACAGACGGCACCAGGAGAACTTTATGATAAGGAAACCTAGTGGGGGTTTATTTTTTTTCTTCTTCTTCTTTTCTTTTCCCTTGTCTGTTTGTTTCTTTCCCCAGAGCTGATGGATACAGCGAAATGACATATGATATTATTTCTGCATTAGCCTAATGTCGCCATCTGCTTCGTTTTTTATAACTCATAAATACAAACATTAAAAACCGCGGCTACGTGAAGCGAAATCGCGCTCTTAAATAATTCCCTCATTTGTAAACAGAGACAAGGGGAGGGGAAGATTTCCCGCTTCTTCTGGCACGGATTATTGCGCTTGACCCAGAGAAAGTTGAAGGCAACCTTTTGTGTGTGTGTGTGTGTGTCTGTGTGCGGGCGCGCGTGTGTGTTTTATACATCTTCATATACACTTTGGCTTGAGGACATATGGTTGGTACAAAAGCTACAAAAAATGTAGGGTTAGGATTTATTAAAACACATGCACACACACATGCAGATACACACACACATACACACATGATAAAAAGATTCTTTTGTTGAAAATGTTCCTAAACATGTCTCTGAAGGGTAATGCTAAATAAAGACTTCCTAAAGTCCCTGATTTGAGCAATACATTCTTGGGTTCCTGAAAGGTACCTTTCTGGTAGTTCTGGTAGTGGAACTGTACTTATGGGTGTTTAGGTTGCTAAACAGTTCCATCGGTGCAGATGGGTTTTCATATTACTAGAAGTTTCTAGACCGTCGTGTTGTTAGTTGGGTTCCTAAAAAAGAGTTCTTAGTTCCTGAAAAGTATGGAGGTGAAATTGTGAGGGCCTCGCAGGGTTTTTGAGTTCCTAGGCAAATTTTTAAAGGGGACGGGGTAGCTCAGCTCAGTGGTTAAGATGTTGGATTGCTGATCTGAAGATCGGGGTTTGATTCCTAGCACCGGCAAGCTCCCACAGCTGGGCCCCTGAGAAAGGCTCCTGAGCTCAGTTGTATAAATGTAAGTTGCTCTGAGTCTGGGCATCTGCCAACTGATAGGAATATCCCAAAATTCCGGTGGTTCAAATGCGCTCAAAGCTCCCGGGGTACTAGATATGTCGCCAGGCTCCTGCATTCATGGTGCAACTGTGGCAATAGTTTGTGGTTCCTATATGAATTATTATTGTAGTGGAAATTTGGGGTTCCTTTAAACGTTCCGGTTTTAGAACTGTTTGGTTTCTGGAACCTTATCGTGATCTAAACGTTCCTGAATGTCCTTAACGTCTTCTGGAACGATCCGGTTGGTGTAAATGTGTCTGACTTCTTAGTAAATATAACCCTGTGTGGTGTGAACTGAATCGTGTCTGATGATAAACACTAATCTGTACATTACGGCTGCGTTCGGCGGATCACCTTCGCTCCTTCTTTATTATCCGTCTTCTCAGGCTGATGGAGTCTAATGCGCTCCTAATTGAACTGCCTGCTTTTCTTCAGTTCCGATTGATGTGGGTATAAAGCGCGAGTGCGCGGCTGAGCGAGCAAGAGAGAGAGAGAGAGAGAGAGAGAGAGAGAGAGAGAGAATAGAAGAGTAAGTTGAGAAGTTTGTCACATTTTAGAGATGGTTGTTTCTCTATCAGCGGCAGACAGCTGGAGTCCGAACCCAGCCGAGCTCGATTTCGGCCCGAATCCTCCTGCTTTTGTTCTCCCGTTTCCTCACGCCGCTCCTGTTTCCTCTCGTCATCCAGCTTATTAAATTCTCCAGTAATAAGAAGTCAAGGTGACTTGCGTCGCCAAGTTTCCAGTTCTTCATCGTTCCAGCGCCGAGCTAAACTCGTTAGGGTCACATGACCGCCGTTGGAGCCTGAAGGTCTGCGAATTGGCATAAAACTATTTCTAGGCGTAGCTAATTCTACCCCGTTGCTCAGAAATGGTTTGTTCCAGACGCCAACCACAAACGAGGTTAACGTGCTGAAAGTTGGTGTGTTTGGCGCTGTATCAAGTGTATACGTTACATTAATTGTTATTATTACATGATATAACCCCGGTGGGACGCACACAACGGCGTTATTGTGTCATAGGAGACGGGATGAGAGAATGCTGGAGGAGGAAAGGTGTTTTATCAATAGATGCTTTGTCCAACGCGCCGTCCTTCCTCCCTCCCTCCACCCGATGGACACGCAGCAAGACAAAGAAAGAGAGAAAGTAAGAACAAGAGAGAGACAGAGATGGATAGGAAAGTACAGATAATAAATCAACCTGTCTGATTACTCTAATCTTCACGCAGTGCTACAGAATTCCACCAGAGAAAAGACACAGGGACTCGGTGACCAGTCAAGTCACATCCAAACTATCAAAGGTCCACCGATCTTTCTTCACCGTGACTCCATCCGTCTCCATCAGCACCACTCGGTACAGTGTGTGTTATTGACGGAGCGCCATAGGGACGACACAAAGGAGCGTACAAACTGAGATAATTACCGCGTTCACTCTTAACAAAGCTCCCCAGGTAGTCCGCCTTTTTAGCCAGGCTTTGTCAGAGAAATGCCGCCGCCTTCTGAGATCTTTATTGTAGCCAGAATTCGACTGGTCCATGAAGTGTGTATCCATAAATCGGTGTGGTTTAGTTCACGTGTCACATGTTGTTTTGTCTGAGGCGATGGCGATTTTGAAGGATCTGGTAACCCGTTCACCAGAACCAAAAATCTCCTAACCCTTTGTTCTGGATCATATGACCTGGTTGCCAGATTGGTTGGACAAATCACACGCCTGTCCATCACATCCCTATTTTTTTTTTTTTTTACATCCTCTTCTCACTCTATACTCACCTCCAGACTTCACTTGATAGTATTTGTGAGATCAGACACTAATGTAGTGTGAGGAGGTTCTGGGGTACAGTCGGTGTTCCCGTTCATCCCAAAGGTGTACAGTGAGGTTGAGTCAGAGTCAGGGTTCTGTACAGAACACTCGAGTTCTTCCGCTCCGTAACATCCCGAACACAGCATGTCTTCATGGAGCTCAGGGGTTTTGTGCACAGGAGCATTGTCGAGGTTTTGAAGAATTACTGACTGTGTGTGTGTGTGTGAGGGAGGAAGGAAGGAAAATGTCGAAGATCACTGAAGCAAAAATCTGATCCGAGTTTGATAAAATAATAAAAACCAGTTCCTGGTAGTGGACTCAGACTTTTGGACCCCGCTGTAGTTACAGTAATGTTGTTGTATCAATCAGAGACGCTGCCAGACTTTCTGCCTCCGATCATTCCTGTACAACGCCCCGCCCTATCCCCCACTAACCCACCCAAACCCACATACACATACGTGCGCGCACACACACACGTACACACGTGCACAAAATAAAACGGCAAAGGTTTTGACAGCAATGTTCCGGTTCTGGTAGATGAAGTCTTGATAGCGCTCCAAATGTTCAAGGTTCTGGTGGATCAAATGTTCCTGAAGTTTCTGGGTTGCTACAGGTTCTGGTATAGAACTCTAACTAGAGTTATGGGTTTTGTGCTTCTTCAACGGTTCCATTGGTGGCAATGTACATAAAGTCCCTAAGGTCTTGTAAAGTAATAGATTTGATGTTAATGAACGTGGAAGCGGGTTTTAGGTGTTGGTTTCCAAACAGGTGCTCGGTGTCAGGAATGTTCTGAAGGTAAAACTGAGGCTATATTTATTGGGTTTCTGGAAAAATTCTTAAACTGTACGAAGTTCTGTTGGTTGAAATGTGTTTAAAGGTCCTGGTTCTGGTTGTGCATGTCATTAGAGGATCCAAGACAAATGAATACGTTCTTGCAAGGTTCTGCTTGAGGAACTGTGCCTGAAGTTGATTTTAAAAGGACCTGGCACCTGATCCAGAGCAAAACATTTGGTTCACTATTAAGTATGTTTTGTTCTGGATCAGGTGACTTGGTTGCCAGATTCTATGGTCTGACATTCCAGAAACTAATACTCTTGTGTGCTTCATTAGAGTTTGAAGGAGATCCAAAACCTTCTGCTGGTTATGAAGGATAACCGTGACGGTGTGTGTGTGTGTGTGTGTGTGAGGAGAATGTCGGAATTGTCGAAGATCTTTGAATCAAAAATCTGATCTGAGTTTGATAAAATAATAAAAACCAGTTCCTGGTAGTGGAGTCAGACTTTTGGACCCCGCTGTAGTTACAGTAATGTTGTTGTATCAATCAGAGACGCTGCCAGACTTTCTGCCTCCGATCATTCCTGTATACACACACACACACACCCACGCACACACTCACACACTCAGACTTATGCATCTGAGCTTTTAACAGCAGTTATGGGAATTAAGAACGTGTTAGTGCACTGATACACCAAGCTGACGTCGGGGAACTAGCGCCGACCGAGGTGGATTGATGATCGGCTCGCCGTCGCCTCACGCTGTAGTCACGGAGTCATAGCATCACAACTTTGTTCTTCATGGCACAAAGGAACCCTTTAGATGTGTTTTTGGCCAGAATTGAAATTGAAGTGGCCTTGCAGCGTTTTTGGTTTCTGTGTGGATCGTGATTAGACAGAAGGTCTGAAATTGATAGTGTAGCTTTAAATTAAAGTGATTGTTACGGTTTCTATAGCAACAGATCATTCACAGAAACTGGTGCAGCAGACAATAGGGATGTAGCGGCTCAACGGTTTAGGCTCTGGGTCAGTGATCAGAGGGTCGGGGTCTAAGCCTCGGAACTGGCAAGTTTCCATCATTGGGCCCTTGAGCAAGGCCCTTATCCCCACTTGCTCTTGAGTGCCGCACGCTCTGACTGATCCTGCGCTCTGACTCCTGCTTCTTAATAAGCTCAGATATGTGGGAAAAACTACCCAATTACCCCCAGGAATTAATAAAGTGTTAAATAAATAAATAAATAAATAAATAAATAAATGATAGTGGGCAGGTGGTAGCCTTGTGGTGAAGGTGTCACGGGGGATCGTGGGTTAATTTCTCAGGACCACCAAGCTGCCACTGCTGGGCCCCTGAGGAAGGCCCTTAACACTCCAGTTCCTATCAATGTTACTTCCCAACATCATCTCAGGGGGGGGTTTCCTCACTGCTGATGGAAAATGAAAATAAACCATTTTAAAATGTATCGTTTTTAACGATTAGTGTTCCGTAAAGGAACAACGTCTGTAGTTAAAAGCGCTGCACAAATAAAACGAAACTGCGTTTTACTTTAAGAGAGAAGAGCGAGGATGGTGAGGGAAATGGCTTCTAGCCGCTTTAATGTAAGCGATAACAGAGGAGCGGCGTATGCACTCGGACGCGTCACAGAGCTTCTGTCGTTAATAACGTTGTTTGTTCTAAAGGTCCATCAGACATCCGGAACCTTCCAGACAGTCTTCAGAGAGCTTCTTCAACCCTGTGACTTGTGTTTGCTGTTTTCTTAGACACTACGGCCTGTGGGTCGGTCGCCGGGTCGTGGGGTCGCGATGTCGAAGCGCCTCATCCTTTATCGCTACGCTGCGTTTATTGCGCTTTGTCCGAACTTTTCACATCTGATATATTGAAGATATAGCGAAAGAAATAAGGAGAGAGCTAGAGAGAGATGGCAAGTATGAGCGAGAGAGAGAGAAAGCGAGAGAGAGAGATAGAGTATGAGAGAGAGAGGGAGAGAGAGACGCCACCATATTTCACAAGTTGGAAGCCACCGTTCTGTAGATCATTTCATATGAAGATCATATGTAGTCTATTGCTCAGTATTTCACACAGTCACAGTCTGTCTTTGTCTTATGAACACACACACACACGTTTTACTATCTTAGTGAGGACATTCTATAGGTGTAATGGTTTTTATAGTGGACAAACTGAACCTACACACACACACACACCCCTACCGTACTCCTACTCCTAAACCTACACACACACACACCTATCCTACTCCTAAACCTACACACACACACACTTTTTTTTAACCTATTTTACTTTTGGGGTCTCATGTAAAGTCGCATTAAAACATGCATATGTCCTAATACCAGTGTAACAACCAGTAATGTCATTATACCCATTTGTGTACTCATAAATTCATGAGAACAAGTACACACGCACACACAGACACACACTTACACACACTTTCAGGAAAGCTACAGGGAACAGAAAAGTAGATCTCCAACCTCGACTTACACTCTTTTTGACCTCAGGGACCTACAGAGCCAACAAATGCTTTCTCTCACACACTTACATACACACGCACACACACAGGGGGAGAGAGAGAGAGAGAGAGAGAAGGATTGCAATTGAGTAGTGTGAGAGACATTTCTGCTTCACACCCTTGGCTGGGACATGCTTTACACGGCTGTATACACACACACACACACACACACACTCGCTTCTCTAGAGGTTGCGAGTTGATGACATTCATTTCACTACAGTGAGCATCAAAGTCAAATAAATTTTTTGCTCCTAATTAGACAAGAAAGGTTGAGCGAGCATCACAGGGACACCTCTCTCTCCGTTTCTCTCTCTCTCTCTCTCTCTCTCTCTGTCTCTCTCTCTCTGTTTGTCTCATTATTTCTCTATCTCTGTTTCCCTGTCTCCGCCCTGCCATTTCTCTCCATCTGTCTTCTCAATCCGTTTTCATCACATTTCGCTCTCTGTCTCTCTTTTTTTCTGTCTGACGCTTTCTATCCTTCCTGCCATCTCCCTCCATCTGTCTTTGAACATTTCTCTCTCTCTCTCTCTCTCTCTCTCTCTCTCTCTATCGCTCGCTTGCGCTCACTCTGGTTCTTCTTTACATTCACTTCTTTTTAACCTTTTTTAGATTCATTATCCTTCATCAGCATCTATCTATCGATCGATCGATCGCAGCCCATCCCCGTCCCGTTAGCGCTACGGACGTTTTTAAAGCACTACCAGCTAGATTAATCTCGAAGGTTAATATCAAAGGTTAACATATGTCAAGAGCAAACTGTTACACACACACACACACACACACACACCATTACCTTATATTACAGTGTTGTGTGTTGACATTGATGAAGTTGATTTGAACAGGAGGCTGTTTATTCTAGTGTACAGTTAGTTACTTATCTTAAACCAAAATTTAATGAGCATGTTATTATAATAAGTAATAATACGTATATTTTTTATAGACTGATTAAAGATATAATAAATAGTATATTCAAAATAAACAACCAATACAAAATCAAACTAGTCAAGCTCTTCAAATGTACTACTTTTACACCTAAAGACACTTAAAGTACTTTAACCAACTAAACAGTAACTAGTAGAACATAACTAGTTGCACTACTAGTATTTATATAAGGTTAGTTCAAAGTGGACGTTTATGATATAAAGTGTTGTAGAGGAATAAAACTCGTCTCTTTAAGTTGACTTACAGAATAGTTCTCAGTTACAGTACAAATGGAGTTGGGTTCAAAGTTTACTATTATAAACGGTAACGGTTCATTTAGTCTGACGTGTTAAACTAGTTACACTAACATGTTACACCACTGGTGAATTAATCTTAATTACTCAGTACAGGAAGGAGACTCGGGATATAGACTTTAACCGGCCTTCAGTTTACTGAATAAAACCTACTAACTTTAAGTACTTTATTTGGTTAGGGGTTTAGTGAATGTTGTAATAAATATTGGAGACATCTTTGTTTTTTAAAATGCTAACGGTTAGCGAACAATCTGTAACCTTGTACTAATGTCAGGAAGGATGAACAGGGTTTAGCACATCATGCTAACAAAATTATACGCATACGCAAGCTTCTGAAGTCATGTTTTCTGAGGTCAATGTATTGCTTTGACCAATCGGTAAACAGCCCTATGCTCGTTATTTAATTACATGTTAATAATTAAGGTTGGAATGCAGCATCACTGATTCATCTCATTCAAATTTGTACAAATCTGACAAAAGGCATGTTGCATTTTAATCCTGTTATAATGTTAGATTAATGTTAGATTAATGTGATATTCATGTTGGATGAATATTGGATGAAGGTTAGATTCACGTTAGATTAATATTAGTTTAATGTTAGATTAATATTAGATTAATGTTAGATTAATGTTAGATTCATGTTAGATTCATGTTATACTAATGTTAGATTCATGTCAGATTAACGTTAGATTAACGTTAGATTCATGTTAGATTAATATTAGATTAATGCTAGTTTAATATTAGATTCATGTTAGATTAATATTAGATTAGTGTTAGATTCATGTCAGATTAATGTTAGATTAACGTTAGATTAACGTTAGATTCATGTTAGATTAATATTAAATCCATGTTAGATTAATATTAGATTAACGTTAGATTCATGTTAGATTAACGTTAGACTAATGTTAGATTAATGTTAGATTCATGTCAGATTAAAGTTAGATTAAAGTTAGATTAACGTTAGACTAATGTTAGATTAATGTTAGATTCATGTTAGATTGATGTCAGATTAAAGTTAGATTAA
>JAOUQX010000035.1:212347-223136 GCA_028566295.1 Liobagrus marginatus
CGTACGTTATTATAACGTTATAACTAGTTAACGTACGTTATTATAACGTTATAACTAGTTAACGTACGTTATTATTATTATTATTATAGTAACGTTACTTATGACGTTATTGGTACTTGATGAATGATGTCATAATGAGAGTAAACAATGTTGTTGTAACGTTACGTAAACTGTACATTTACATGTTTATGTAACGTTACACATCACAGCGTTACTACAGCATTACTACAGCATGTGTGTGTTATCTGGGACCTACCAAGATCATTCCAGATGTTGTCCGAGCATTGGGGATGTGCCATCATTAAGGAGAGCTTCAGCGCTTTCTCCGTATCTCCACTTAACAAGGTTTTTGTCAGGAACCGTCTGAGGAACATGAACATGAACATGGATCAGTAAGATCTGAGGAACAACACGGATGTAGATGAAATCAGACATAGAGGTGAATGTGACCTGCAGGCTCTGGATTGGACCCCGTTACCGCTGGTCAGAGCGCGCCGGTGTTCAGAGTGCAGTGTGTTCATACACAGCTGCTGGGTTCCATCCTGGTCATGTTTCATCTTCTTTATTAAGTAGAAAAGCTCCGTGTGTTTATGTTCTAATGAAGACGATATCTCGGGGTTTGTATTGATGAGATGAAGAACTGAGGTCCAGATGATTTTGGGTGGAATGTACTGGACTTCCACTCCTGCTGTGGGCCTCTTCAGGGCTGTTAGGCTTTACAAGATAAATTATTATTATTATTATTATTAACACTCCTGTGGTGATTAAAGGAACATGTTTAGAAAGTAATGACACTCTATTTGGACGTCGGACCTTCTGACCTTCTCTCACATCGTATTTATTAATTCACACACACATTTATTAATACTAACGCAGAAACAAACGAGTATAAAGAATATAAATGAAAGATTATTACCCCTTATAGTCGGCCACTTTTCCAAGTTTGTACTCGGTAATAATTTGTTCTGGGGTCTTGTCTTTAGTGTGTGTTCTGTACTGCTCCAGGTCACATGGTTCCAGTCCAGTTAGGATTGTAAATTTATTTGGGCTGTTTCTCATGTTGAACATGTTTTGGATTTTTACAGCATCTACGTATTTGTTCGGTTTGAAAAGAATCTGGAACACAAACAAAATCAACGTCGTTTCATTAAGTACCTGTGAATGAATTTCCCCAAACTCTGTGTGTGTGTGTGTGTGTGTGTGTGTGTGTGTGTGTGTGTGTGCGTGCGCGGTAGTGATGTGTTTTACAGTCGGCTGATTTGGGATCTGTACATGCCGAGTGTTCCAACATCAAATATTACAAATCTAATCAAATCTAATTATTGGTCAGAGTGTAGGGTCAGACCAAGGACTTCCTCAGGAGCTCTAACAGTTGGAGTGATTGGACTTGAATCTCTGACCAGTTAATCAATAATCTCATTGGTCCGCCACTGCCAGGTCACTTTTAATTCAATTCAGTTTTAAATATAAAGTGTGTACGTATAATAATACACATTGTCCCAAAGCAGCTTTACAGAAGATAAACAGTAAGAATAATAAGTTAAAATACTGAAGTGTGTGTAATGTATCGTAGTGAACAGCGTGGGGCGACGATGGCAATGAAAAACTCCACTAATGAAACGTTGAGAGGAACCGGACTCATGTGGGGGACAGCAGAGTGTGTGTTACAGGTGATGTACAGTGTAAATGTGTAAATATGTAAATGTGTGTGTGTGTGAGAGAGAGAGAGCGAGAGAAAGAATGGGTGTGTGTGTGTGAGAGAGAGAGAGTGCGTGCGTGCGTGCGTGTCCGTGTTTAAATGTGTAAATATGCAAATGTGTAAATATGTAAATGCGAACTGAAAACTTTCTCCCTAAGGATGTAATAATTCTCCCTTTTTAAATAGTACTCTAAAGCTTTGGATGTACGGAGACTATTTAACATCACACCTACAGTAACTAGGGTTATGGGGGGGGGGGGGTGGAGTGGACTGGGTGTATGTAAAGGTCACTCTAGTCCAAAGACATTTACATGAACTAATCAGTTAAACGGGTAAAGACCTTCCTCAAGGCCACTGATTGGTGTTGCTGGGATTAGAACTCACAACCTTCTGCTCATCAGTTAAATGCCTAAACACCTCGCTAGCATTTACATAAAGGTGTTGTTGCCTTCTCTGATTGGTTCCTTTAAGCTGTGTTCACATTTCTAAGCTGTAATGAGTAAGAAGCTTGCTTAGTGTTATAACCTGTTATAAGCTGCGCTGTAGTAATGGAAGCGGTTCTCCGTGACCCCATGTACAGTAAGTGCTATGACGGATCAGATGGACATCCTAAGCACAAAGCCAGCTAATAAAAGCATGGTGGTGTGAAAGTGTTTGCCCCCTTCCTGATTTTTTTCGATGTTTGTCACATTTAAATGTTTCAGGTCAGCAAACAAATTTTAATATTCGTCAAATATAAACCCAAAATGCATATTTTAAATGAAGCTTCTTGTTGTTTATTATTAAAGGGAAAACAAACTCCAAACCTATGGTGTATATATTCGTACCTCCTTACTGACTTTCCGACGGAGCTCTTGAGATTTCTGGGGCAGGTCATCGCTGAGGTCATCGCTGAGGTCATTAGATGTTGCCTGGACGACTGCTTGATAAAGACCGTTCACGTTTTCCCGCGGTCCATTCGGGCGAACGATATTAAAGTGGCTGCTCTGTGGAACGCCTTCATCCTTAATAAGACGTTCCGGCTTATTTAAAATTCCTGTGTTTCTGAAAAATTCCAGGAATTAAAAGGGATGCGTTCATTTTGTGGGAAAACAAACAAAACAACGGCGGCAACATCACCTTATAATTAAGATCAACATGTTTTTGAGGCTCACCTTGGGGAAGTCTGGGGTGTGTTTTTAAGTACGAGTTTGATCGTACCAGCCTCTGGGTCTGTTCCGGGGTACGTTTCCTCTGTGAGAACTTTCCCGTGATCATCTACGACAGCCACCGAAATTCCTTTCCCATCCAGGAAGTGACTCTTAGTGAGGACATGGACCTCTAAAGCTGTTTCCGATATTTGATTAGCAGCTATATTATTAGCATAGCTTGTAACCTGGTACAGTTCTTCTTTAGTTAGAGGTATTTCTTTACATTTTGTGGCTGATTTCCGGTTGTCGGGATGCTGCTGATTGTTAAACACTCGTTGTGTTTCATCTTTACTCAGTAGATTATTAACTACAGTTCTGCCAGTAGAGTTCAGTTTTCGAGCGAATGTTTTTGTGAACAGTGAGGACGTAGAACCCGCAAAACTTTCCACCATGACTTTGGAAAGAATTTCTGAAACTAAGTCAATGAGGTCATCTTTAAGACGTTGCACATCCTCCAGCTTGTCCCGTCCATCGTGGTCGTACGTCCCAACACGTGGATTGTCCTTCATCGACGTCAGAAACGCAGGAACTATGTTTTTGTCGATGGTCTGTTTTGTCGGAATAGACGAGTATATTTGATAAATGTTGGTGGACACGCTTGCGATACTCAGAAGTTCCTTGACGCAGGTATGCGGTTTGCGTGAAATAAACACTGCTGCTTTGTCCCATAAACTCGACAGTGTTTGAATGACCTTTTGTGTTTGCTTACAGTTCTTTATAACTGTTTCCATGATACGTTTTGTTTTCTCAGCAACGTGTTTATTAAATTCCTTCTCCAAGGTTTTGCTAATCCTGTATCCGGACTCTTTATCCAACGCTGTTTTTGGAATACCCGAGCTGATGAAATCTGAGAGCGCTTGAACAAACGCTTGGTTCTGTTGCAGAGCTGTACGGATGGATTCCTTAAACTTTCGCTCAAATTCTTGTTTGAATGATTTTACATCGACGTTGTTCAAGGCCGTACATATCCCTTGTGAAGCGAGTTCCTGAACGGCGTAGGCTCTTGCTTTTTTAAAGTTCCGTATGGCTACGTCTGACGTGATTTTAATGCTAACTGATGACGCTAATGATCTGACCGCTGTACCAGTGGACATAAACAGGTTTGGTCCTGAATGACATGCGCTCCCTGCGATCTGTTTTAGTGACTTGCTGCCATTAAAAAGACTTTGTGCCGCATTGGTCACGGAAGGGGACGATCCTTTTAGAACACTAAACCCACAAGAGACCAAAGAAAATGCTAAGGTCTGTGCTTTGTTTATTGCCCACGATGCCCAGTTAAAGTTGCCATTTATCATCCCCATGATTCCGTGGATCGTGTCAGACACGCCTGCTGAGATGAAGCGGAGACATATCGAGGCTGTGTATGCGTTGGACAGACTATATAACTGAACTCCTAATACGACCTGCATCACTCCAAGAAAACAACAAATCAAGCAGTCGTATGAAATTTTGGGCTTTTGATTGAGTTCAAACACAACTGCAAGACCATAATTACGGAAGAGATTGAGTTCACTAGAAGAAACAAAGTCCTCCTTAGTGGATAAGCTGTAAAGTGTAAAGTCCATAGTTTTAAACACTTCTTTCCCCGGTACTAGCAGATCACATGTTTTTTGGATGTTTTGCTTCCATGAATTAAATACGCTCATCCTCGCCTGCATTTGCATTTGGAAGTTGCAGCTGCCACGTTGATGCGGTTCAAAATCCTGAATGAAAGACAGATTACAGAAGCTGAACGTGTTTGCGGTTTCTGAGACGTACACATCGATGGCTTTCTCTGCCTCCTGGAGTAAGGAAAGTGCCTCAGTCTTGTAGCCTTCTTCAGCGAGGTTAACGGTAATGTAGGCCTGGTTATACAGGGCCATGGCTCTGTAGTAGCTGTCGGTGTCCAGTGCTTTATTCCAGTAAGCTTTTGCTCCATAGTCACATTTGTTTTTGTTTTGAAAGTGCAAAGCAGTTCTTCCAACGGCCTGCTGAATGTGATCGTAAAGGTTTTCGCTGTGACCTTGTAAAAGTTTGTTTCTCGTGTCGTGTAAGTGTTGGATGAGGTCATCTCTCAGTTTGCTGAGGTCACTCTGTATATTAATGTTGTCTGCGTTAACAATCAGCCATATACCCCATGATTCTTTTAAAGCATTGAGTGCCGGGTGATAGTCTAGCTTACACTGAAGGGACTCAAAGTAGTGAGGGACATCTTTTACCTTCACTTCAAATAAGTCGATCTTCTCTTCTGTACTGTAATGCTCGGAAAAGTCACTTAGGAACTGGCAAAATGTTTGGAACAGATTTTCCTTCATGTCAATTTCTGCTAGTTTGTCTTTCTCCATGTCTTTTATCCGATTTACTTCATATTCTTCTCGTAGTTCCCGCATGCCTTCAATCGAGTGTCCTCGATAGGTCGTAGCTAGATGCTCATGGTTCAGTATTACCTGGACCATTCCCGGGGTGCCCTTTCGACCAGTTCGTCCAAAGACTTGTTTCTCGACTCTTCGGTTATTGGGGAAGTAGGTGAGCAGTACAAAGAGACCACCGCACTGATTGACCTCCTCTGTGACCTTAATGTCTGTCCCACGTCCCCCAAGGTTAGTGGTAATAATCACCTGTCCCTTGTTGAACTCCTGGTTCTCAATGTTGTGGCTCTCACTCATGGTGTACATGGTGACGGAATGTTTGGTTTCTGCTCTGATTTTTTCATGCAATGTGTTTGCCGTGTTGACGTCCTCACAGACGACTAACGCCACCTGTCCTCGTTTAGAGACTTTCGAGCATGTGTCACAAACGGTTTGGATCCATTGTTTGGTACCGCCTCGCACCTGGACCGCAGGAAGCTCGGTGACTTTTTGACGTTGATGAGCTGGTATGACATTGCTATCTGTTTTATAATGCCTGGCCAGGAAACCTTTGTCTTCATCTCCGCCCAGTGTTCCGGAAACCCCAAATATCCCGTTCCCACTAAGATAACGCTTAAAGTAATTCGAATTTGACATGTAGTTGGTCACGTTGGATAATGGTGATAATGTTAACTGATGCTTCATCTCTAGAAATTGTTGGAGTCCATCACCCCACCGCTTTCTTTTCTCCAACATTCCGCTGGCCTGAAAGTCCACTGGGATTATTGTGTGGTACATGTGTTGGTCTTCTTCACCAACATCTACTCCCTGAGCACTAAGAGATCTCTCGATCATGTACTCTCGACCTTTGGTCATTTGAATGGCCTTCAGTGCATTTTCAACAAACAGCGGCAGCTGAATTTCCAGGTATTTCTCTAAAAAAGAAGGGATGACGATCGCACCCCGTTCTTGCGTTGAACCGCATTGTTTCGAGTATTTAATCTTGGATTGCAACTCGCTCACTGTGGCTTCGATGAGGATATTTTCAGACAAGATCTCACACGCTTTTCCATTCTCCAGTAGCAGCATGTTGATGTCTTGTTCAGTTTTTGTCTTTTGCTCTCCAAACCTACTGGCTGTTCTAGATTCTGGCTGATAAGTATAGCAGTTAAATGCCACCTTGTGGTCCATTCCTATCTCGAGAACACTGAGCAGGTCATACTGTTGCTCTACTCCGGTTTTGGCCATGATGGTGTTCCAGGCCTCGTTTTCTATGCTGACATGTTTCTTTTCTCTTTCATCATTAATAGAACTCTTTAAATTTTCAAAATCTTCTTTTGAGTAAAAACCCAATTCGATGCCCGGCAACAAAATTTCCAAAGGTGAAAACGTTTCACTTTTATCCGAACCGATCATTGCTAATAGCGCAGCTGTGTGAAAGTTCTGGACTCTCGTTGTCCACATGATCTCTCCAGTTTCTTCTACCTCGATTGGTCGACATGCAGACATCAAGGCCCAGACGCATGCAAGGACTTGCTCCAAATGTTGTAGACCGCTGGACTCGTGGGACAGAAACGTAATTTGAATTCCGTTATCTAAGGTCATATAATCGACTTCATCCACAAGGACCATCTCGAACCCTCGGTCTCCTCGAGTCGTTTTCTTCTCGAACTCTTGTTTCAGCGTGTCTGCCGCAAGCGTTCCAACGGTACTGTAAACTACGTCTCGTGTGTACGCTTTAACGGTCAGTTCATCTTGTTTTTCACATGAGACATCGTTGAGCAGTGGAGGAACAGCAGATGATGTTATGCCAAACATGTTGTACAGTTCGCTCCATTCTTCCATATCGCGGCAGGCGAGGACCGGGGAGCTGGTCACAACGTCCACTTTTACACCGCGAATAGCGTGGATTGTAGCGAGCATGGCTAAGACACATGATTTCCCTTCACCGGTTCCAATTTCAATAAGACAACCTGAATTCCTTTTTGATTTTGGAAGCAGGAAAACAAGCAAGGCTGCAAGCTGGGGCAATCTGGGAAGATATCCTTCTATGACTATTTCATTTCCTCCCGACTGAACGGTGAACGCAGAGCACATTTTAACTGCGACTGACATTTTCACCAGCACACGTTTAAGAACGCTTGTGTCCGGGTTGTTAAAATCCAGTTCTTTAATCGTTTCCTTCACATGCTGGATTTCATTTTTATGGAGATAAGTTTGTTTGTGTTCTGGAAGCGCCTTCTCCAGATACACTAAAACATCCTCTAGTACAGTCAGGACAATCTCAGGGTAGTTTGTGTTACGCATTTCACTGATGATAGTCTTAGCATTCTTGTTTGGCTCTGTTTTAACACGCCATTTAAGCTCTCGGACGGGATCCGGTTTGTCTAACACCGGGAACACATTCCCAAACTCCAGCTTGTAGGTCTGTGCCATGTGAAGTATTGTTTGTACTTGTTCTTCGTCTTTGCCGTAAATAAAACGCATGAAACGCGTAATTTCCGCCAGTTTCCACATGTTATTGAACGCAATCTGGCACAGAATTTCTTTACTCTGTGTAGAAAGTTGCGTATCCGATTGAAGAACACTTTGTAAGAGTTTAAAAGCAAAGGAAGGATGATGATCCTGCAGCAGTTCCAGCACATCCAAGCGGAAACCCTGGTCATGTTTATGTCCGTGTTTGTTCTGGTGTCCCTCGAAAACTAGATGTGTTACTGCTTTGAGTAGCGTCAGTCTGTCACGTAGCGGCAGAATCTCATAACCGACCGCAGTGTCGAATGAAAACACACAGCTACTGGACAGCTTGTGTTTCTTACAGTACAGCAGCATTAACTCGTTTTGTAATGTTTTCATTCTGTCGGATAAATTTGCCTCGGAGTCGTCGTCGTCCTCCTCAATGATCTGATACTCAAACAGAAGTTCTGTGAATTTCTGCTCCATTTCTGCAACCTGTAATAGAAAAAAACATCATGACTATTTAATTGCAGCTTGTTAACCTCTAACCTTTAAAATTAGAGTTAGGGTTAGGACCGATTACCATTTGGTACGAGTACCAGTATTTATTTATTTACTTTGTAATTCTCCAAGCCCAACACATTGTTACTAATGAATAAAGGACATAATAACGTCTAAAGGACAGTAATAACATCTAAAGGACAGTAATAACCTCTAAAGGGCAGTAATAAATTCTAAAGGACAGTAATAACCTCTAAAGGGCAGTAATAACCTCTAAAGGACAGTAATAACCTCTAAAGGACATAATAACATCTAAAGGACAGCAATAACATCTAAAGGACAGCAATAACCTCTAAAGGACAGCAATAACCTCTAAAGGACAGCAATAACCTCTAAAGGACAGCAATAACCTCCGAAGGACAGCAATAACCTCTAAAGGACAGCAATAACATCTAAGGATATAATAACATCTAAAGGACAGTAATAACATCTAAGGACATAATAATATCTAAAGGACAGTAATAGCCAAACGCATAAAAATAAAGAAAATAAGTCATCATTCATGTTGTAATATTTGAACACTGTTGAGGATGATATTGTTTGTTTCTGTCGCATGTCAGCATCAGTTCTGTAATTTAATACTGTAAATGATGTCATGTGAGATATCGCTGTACGAGTACGATTCAGCTGCGTAAAAAAAAAAATGTATTCTCTGATTTGAATCGCTCTTTAATTTAACGTAACGATATCGAAGTTTATGAATCGAATCGATTGTTAATGTGCATGCGTTACTTGAGAGGATGTGAACACTATCTGTACTTCGCTTCTCTTCCTGAAGGTGTCGCCATCTTTCGAGTTTTAACACAAACAAACGAGACCGAGGATCGTGGCGGAAGGTCACGGTAGCTAATTAAAGCGAGCGGCGGATAAATTAAAGTCTGACACGTAGGAGTTACCAGCATTTATATTAAAATAAGGATTACACGTCTGCAAAACTAACAGTTTTAATGAAATAATCGAAACCATCTAAACAACAACTCGAATGGAATTGGTCCCAATACGCAGCCGTAGAGTACATGAACATGTAGCAGGGCATCTCTAGTTAAAATAATATTCAAATACCTCGTCTGTTTGAATGTCAGCATCCGGAGGCTGTGATGATGATGATGATGATGATGTAATATGAGTTTGGTGATTGACCTCATGACCTCTCAGCTGCTGGTTCTGCATCAACGTCTCCGTGGCCTGTGAAAGCATCGCCTCCATGAGCTCACTTTCTCTTTTAATCTGTTCCTCAATTCTCCTCTGGCGTTCCAGCTGGGCCTTCCGTCGCTGCTCTTCATCTCGTCTACGTTTGTCCTCTTCCTCTCGCGCATCGTCTTTCCTTTTCTCTGGATATAGGAAGAAATATATCCCATAATACTACAGAAAGCGGAACCCTGTCAGCCTCGCTGTTAAAATTAATAACGATGTAAAAAAGCATTTCACTGTATGTTGTACATGTGACGAATAAACTTTGAACTTGAACTTGAACCCACCGTAATTTGGGCAAGTTGAGTTCTTCACCTCGTATTTTATGTTGCAGTCCAGATGTATGAGACAGTGGTCTTCACTCTCTCGTATTGTGAAACAGGGGTCATCTCGCGGACTGAATAAGTACCACAGATCCGGATTTATCTGGCACTCGGCTTCGGAACACTTTCCATATTTCACTTTCAGGTAAATGATTTTACCCCATTTGATTAAATCTCTCTGGTAATGCGGCGTTGTTTGATGAGGTTCAACGTCGAACTACCGTAAATATAGAAAGTATAAAATAAATAGCTGATAAAAATATGGTTCATTTATAGTTTATGGCAAGTTTTAGTGACATAAAAGTGAATACAACTCTTTTTAAATGTTCATTTATGGCACCACTTGATTGCTTAACTGAAATTTCCTTCCTCTAACGCCACTTAGATAAAGTAAGTGTGTGTGTGTGTGTGTGTTTTAATTATTTTAATATTATATTTTGACTCGTTCTGCAGTAAAAAAAAAAACAGTTTCTTATCGTTGTATCCGTGCCGTTATAGAAAGCTGTGTGATCAGTAAATGTAAAAGAATGTATGATGTAACGACATGTTTACGTTACTTTAATGTATTTGTCCGATAACAGCCACGGCGCTTTGGTGTCTATGCAGGCGGTCCATTTGTAGGGGGTGCGGTTATTTACCGTAATGTCTCCTCCCAGAAAGCCCATGCTGAAATGGATTACAGCTGATCAACAATTTCATCATTTTATTTTGTTTGGAGCCGTTATACATCATAATATACAGTAATAAAAAAATCATATAATAATAAAATAACAACGTGTAAACACGTTAAATACGGGTTAAATGCACGTTACATACACGTTACATACACGTTACATACATATTAAATATGCGTTAAATACACGTTATAACTAAACGGAATATCTTAATAATTTTATCCTACCATCTTCCAGGTTATTCGTTAATGTTTATAACGCGTTGTTTGGCAAAATGTATACTTGACTTATACACAGTACACTACTGTTTACATTAAGTTACGGTGTGATACAGTACACTACTGTTTACATTAAGTTACGGTGTGATACA
>JAOUQX010000035.1:278953-290383 GCA_028566295.1 Liobagrus marginatus
ACACGGCATCGGCGACGCTGTGCTGTAAATGAACGTACATTTTAATGAACTGTTTAAATAATAAAGTCGGTCGCACTGAGCAGATAGAAGTAGATGCTAGAGCTCTTGTTGAGTTTCTGCATGAACGTGAACTTCCCAACTCTGGTTACATCTGGAACATCCTTAAAAAAACATTCCAATGCCCAATAATAATAATAATAATAATAATAATAATAATGTCTGGCTCAGAGGGCAGATATGAGACATTAATGACAGCAGTAAAGATCTAAGCTGTAGAACAAACCTGTGTGTGTTTAGGGTTTGTATTTAAACTGAAATTTATTTTTTTTTAATATAAATACTTTATTTAAACTAAAATCAAGCTAGCTGAATTCCGCAAACTGATATCCGATCACACACACACACACACACACACGCTCCGGTCCTTACGCTGACCATGTTATGGATTTACTAGACCATTCTGTAGCGCACGGCGGAAACGTGAGGGAGGAGGGGGAAAAAACCGCGAAAATGACCAGACGATAAACACGTTCTTAATAAAGCAAACTGAATGTTTAAACAAAACCGCAATCTTCCTTTAGGGGAAGTTACAAAGCGCACGGCATAAATGTTATAACGACTCCTCCATCACAAACGCGAGTGGCCAAGCAGCAAACAACGGACTTGGGTTTCTTTCTTTTTTTTTTTTTTTTGGGCAAACTATTTATTTATTTATTTATTTATTTATTGAAGGAACAAAGATGTATTCATATTTTTTTTTGCTGCCTCATATTTTAAGTACAAATACACAAAAGAAATCAAAGTCCCATTCCAAGCTGAACGGCCACGTTTGCAAAAACAGCAACGATTACGGTAGTTATATCAATTATTCCCATTTTTTATCCTGAAGCACTTCTTTAACACGCCGTTATGTTTCTGGATTTCGACATTTAAAAAAAAAAAAAAAAAAAAAGCAGCACCCCACACCAAAGCACTCAACCGCTTACGCAAAAAAAAAAAAAAGCTTTCCATGTGATTAAAACCATTTTGTAACTTAATTCGGATTTAAAAAAGCAAAAACGCACGTGAATCAGAAAACGTCGCTCGGTTTCCGAGGAACACGTTTGATGTGAAAAAATAATCCGAAGGGATTTTTTTTTTTTTTTTTTTTTTTTTAAACTTAAAAGCATCGGTCGCGCCGTTCCTTTGTGCCACAGATCCCTTCTTAAAGAAAATGTCAATAAATACTCTTATCGAATCCCAGTTCGCACCTATAGCTTCTATATGCGTTTATATTTCACTTCATTAAAAGAACGATTATTAATCTGCAAGCTGTAAAGTGTTGGAAGGAAATGCAGAACGCAACCCTTCCCCTCCCCCCCCAAAACCTTTTCAGTTTCCCCTTTTGAGAAGTTACACAAAAGGATACTCTGCTTGTTTTGGGGAAGTCAGATTTGAGAGAGAAAAAAAAAAAATAATGAAAAAAAAAAAAAGTGACCTGACCAATTATCTTTATGCTACAGAAAAGAAAGAAAGAAAAAAAAAGAAGAAAAAAAGTCATGCTTTTCTCACATTTCCCCAACAGGTGAACAAACCGCTGGTGTGAGAAAGCGACAGGTTATGACCATTTTTCTGACGTTGCTTTAAAGGATCGGCGCTAGTGCGAAGTCCTCGCACGCGACTATGATTTAAAACAACAGATAGGGTTTAAGTAAATCACCTGACTCAACTAAGGATCAATTATCACCTACATGCTTTGTCAAAGCTGATTAATACACACTTCAAACAGATCCATACAGACTGTGAAGGCGCACACACGCGCACACACACACACACACACACACCTTCAGTTACTTTTCTAGCAAATGACTATAGCGGTGGGGGAGGGGCAGTGACCACGTGATCAAACTTAAAGATCGAAAGAGGTTTGACGTATCGTCCCGATGAAGCGGCTCCTCGCGGCGCGTTTGGAAGAAAAGAGTCGAGGTTCTGCTTTAACGCGACTCGTGTTGGTGGTCGGCGGCAAACTCATATGTTACTGCTTTCTGCAACACACACACAAAAATTAAACAAATACAAAAAATAAATAAATAAATTTCACAAATCGATACCAGTTTAGTTTCTAATCGTACTGACATCAGGCAGACTTGGTTGTTCTCGTACCTGTGCATCGAGATCCTGAAAACATGGAGGAACAAAATGTATTCTGCCACCAGCAATCCTCACGCTGGCTACTAGTCACGCTGCGCTCCCCGAAACTCAATAGGGGGAGCTGAGGGGATGAAGCAGATAAAGACAAACAGAGAGGGGATTAGAGGGTTTCAACAAAATCACAAAAAATATCATTAACAAAACAATAATTCAAACATTTTCTAAAATACAACTTTTTTTAAAAGTACGGTAGAATATAAAAATTCATACACAGAAGACCTCACAACTTTGACTTCCATGTAGCACTAAACAGCCCAAAGTTATTCAACATCTAGATTCTAAAGCTAGATGACATTTTGGATTAACTTTGCTTTGGGATGACAAACACCCAAAATGGTCTAGCTCACAATGCTGATACAATCAAGGACGTCACATGGTTCAAAGCAGAACAGTCGTCTTACCTCGTGCATATCTTGAACAGCATCGCTTGATTTTCCTAATTCCAGAAGCCGGCTTGCTCCAACACACCTACAAACCTCCTTTTCTACACAGGACTCCTCTTTCTCAAGTGGATCCACAGGCGCCTCTACATGAAAGCTAACATCGGGCACGGCTGCTGCGGACTTTCCTGCGACTTCGCAGTCTGAGCAAATCTCCTGCTCGACGGTGGTCAGAGTTGTACCCACACCTTCCTGGGAATCCAGTGACGTCTGAGCACTCTTCTCCATGCCAGACTTTTTTAATCTGGGCAAAAATTTGCCAGATTCCAGTTCGGATTTTCCATAGTAATGGCCTTCGCATTCTGCATCGTCCTCCAGGGGTTTGAGGTCTGCCTGTGGGTCATCAAAGGGGTCTGTCTGACCAGGAACGGGAAGACTCGTTTCCTCTTTTTCAGACTCTCCATCAGACATGCTACAGCAGCCAGGGGAAAGTTCGGAGGCGGATATCGGCCGGAAGTGAGTCCGCGGGGATATGCGGATGGCCCGATACTGACTGTGGTTGATGCCATATAGCCGTGGACCGAATGGGTCCTTTTCAGAGTTTGAGCACAATATAGACTTTGGCTTGAATCCTGGGCTGAATGAGGCCCTGCTTTCTGGTTCAAAAGAGCATTCCACATGCAGGACCTGGGAAAAAGGGTTGTTGAGATCAAAGGGTGAAAATGGATAATCAAGTCCCTGCTGCTCTCGACAATAGCCTCCACAGGATCCAAGTAAATCTTCATGGAAGATAAGAGAAAATCCCTTATTCAGTCCTTCCCCTGGCCCTTTGGCAGCCTGACCGTTCTGTCCGAAAGAGACCAGCGGGCGCCACAGAGGCTTATGACCAGGAGCAAAGCAACTGCCTGCATTCATGAACACATCAGTCCCTGCAATAGTTACCACATCGGATGAGGAAGCAGAGGCACACTGCAACAGGCTCCCACAAGTAGTGATGGGCTGAACCACAGTCCACTCCTTGTCATTACTTAGGGTCTTTAGTTCCCCGTACACTCCTCCAAGAATGAACGATGTACTGTCCCTCTCTGAAGAAACATCCCAAGGCCTAGCAGGTGTTGCATAGTCCCCTCCGTCCACCTTGGAGACTTTATTATTGGCCAGGTCCTCCTTCTGACCCTCCCACAGGTGGTATTCGGAACGCTGAACAGCCTTCTTTTCGATGGGTTTTTTCACCTCACCATCAGCACAGCCACAATGATAGCTGGTGGTCTCCTCTGAAAACACGTCATCATCTGTGTTTTCCAATTCAAGAGCTAAAACACACTCTCGGTCCCCAATAGCCATCCAAATATCCTGTATTATTCCTGAGCTGTAATCGTCGTTTTGTTGGTTGGTGTCTTCTGAAAACAAAACGCCGTTACATGGTTGGCGCTCATCCTGCTCCAATGCTATTCCACAAACAGACTCCAGTTTAGAGACTTTGTTGAAGGTCTGATTGGACAATATGCCTGCGCTCATTTCGTCTTGTTGGTGACTTGGGCTCTCCTGCAAGAAATCCAAAAACTCCTCCTCCAGGTATAAATTTGGAACAGGAGGAATTATACAGCCAAGTTCCTCACTGCCAAACTGAGCAGACTCATCTGCTTGACCAGTGACTTGCTCAATGTCTGAGCGCGTCTCCTCCGAGTGGGACCATGGACTACATGTTCTCGTCGACAGGTTAGAGCAGTGTTCGTTTTCATCAAAGGCACTATTTTTGGTCCAAATTAACAAACGAGACTGTTTGTTTGCATGGGGCTCTAGACAGCTACTCGAATCTACATTCTCACGACTAGAAGTAAGCGAGTCGCAGGAAAGGGGGAAAGCAGAGCTATCGCAATGGACCTCGAAGAGCGAGAAACAGTTGTTTAATGTCGACGTGCTCCCACTGACGTCTTGGCCAGAGGTTCCAGGCAACCTGCTCAGGCTATATGGCATGCTGCCCAACAGTGGGGAGAGCCGAACTGGAGAATCACCCACACAGCTTTCTCCCTCCAATTCCACAGAACTAGACGATGAGCAGCACTCCCACATGTGAGCGATGCTTTCCATGTCTTGCGTAAGAATCACGTCATCTCCCGAATCTCCCAAAGATTCTGGCTTCATTGCACTTTCCCCATGCAGTTCAAAGCCATCTAAATCTTCAGAACACCCTGCCTCAGAGTCTCTTGGCTCGTTGCTCTTTTGCCGAATCATGTTTAATATTCGACTTTCTTGTACGGCATTTGAGGCACTGGGATCCAATATGGATTGGTATACATCAACTTCATAGAAGTGAGTGAATTCAAACAGATGCTCATCATCTAAATCTTTTCCATCCTCTGGAAGAGGGCAGCTTGAGGTCCCATTTAGTTCAGTAGCCTCCTCGTTTTCCTCAGTGGACATTTCAACAAAGTGACCATCCACGAAAGTACCGGCTGCAAGGTACGTCCTTTGAAACGAAGTGTTGGCGATGCAGATCCCTTGTACTTGCTCAGACAGACTGTCCATATCAATGGCAGTGGCCATGTCACTGGGTGAATCTGGTTTGCTTCGATATTTTGTCTCCAGTTTACTCCAGCTGAATGGGACAAAATAGTCCGATATGGGCTCGGTGTACCAAAGGGGCTCTTCCATATATTCCCTGTTATTGGCATCACCACCTGACTCTTTTAAGTCAACCCAGCTGGGATCTTTCCGAAACGCCCTTAATGGCTTTTTACCTTTTTTTGTGTAGTGGTGTTGGTGTTTCAAAGGGCCTTCTGAGGCACTGCAACCGATACCCGTGTTTCTGCGCTCTTCTCTGCCAATAGCCCTCAGGGCCAATTTGACTTGCCCATGGTTTCGTCCTTTTTTGTTTTTGCTGCTAACCTCGTGAGACCTGCGTCTGATCCGACCTTCTTTACAGGTCTTTGCCTCACCCTGGTTACCGCTGGAGCTTGAGCCACCCTCGCTGGAGCCAGAGGACCAGGACCGGGGGCGGTGTCTCAAATCATACCGATGTCTGACATGCCTTTTATTTTGAGAAACAACGTGGTCGCTGCAAGCCCCAGAAGCACCCCCATGGTATCGGTTCTCTTTTTCTTTTTTGCTGCGTCGGTACGGAGCCTTTTCGTTTGTAGCGGTGGTGACCGACGCATCGGGTGCTTTGTCCTTGCATGCATCTCCCTCACTTGTGCAGTCTTTTGGGGAGGAGGTGTCTGTGCTTGATTGAGGGGCGCCATATGAGGAGCTGGAATATGCACACGCTTTAGCCTTGTTCCAAACGGTCATAATCTCTTGCAGACAAACAGGTTTTTCAGATAGAGGTGGAAAGGCTTCATAGTACCTTAACGCACAAAAAAGAACCACAAATATTTTTAAAAAATTTCACTTTAAGGAAGTCATTTCAATGAACTTCAGAAGTTCCTTACATTTCCACCTGGTCTTTAGAAGAAGGTGATTCGGCCAATTCAGGAGAGTGGGATTCATCGGATTTCTTAGTTGTTTGCGTTTCTTTTTCTGTAAGAGAATAAACCTTTTATCAATGCTTCCGAGGAGGCTATTATTAAAATAGAGGACTTAACGAACCTTTTATGGATTCGAGCAATAATATGAGAAGAAAATTCTAGAGTGTAAATTATTGAACCGATCGGAACTGAAATGGAAGCGAAAGTGCAACAAACCTTTCTGTTTGTTCTGAATGTCCTTGAGCTTTGAGCAAAGCTCCTCAACCAAACTTTCAACACCAGAGTTCTGACAGAGCAGGAAAACAAATCCACAAAAGACGAAGTCATGTAGCTGTTTGGTTACTATGGCAACAACAAAAATGTACTCTCAGTAATGGTAACCCAGTTCTAGACATCACAGCATGTACGACACGGTTTACTTATTTTTTCCTTTCTTTTTTTAAAGTATCTGTTAACAAATTAATGAGTGGGTGTTGGTGTCTCAATGGTATAAGGCTCTGGGTCAGTGATCAGAGGGTCGGGGGGTTCAAGCCTCGCACCAGGAAAGCTACCATCATTGGGCCCTTGAGCAAGACCCTCAACCTCACTTGCTCCAGGGGCGCCGTTTGTTCTGGCTGACCCTGCGCTCTGACCCCAGCGTATTCGTATGCTGGGATATGCGGAATAAAAACATTTCACTGCGTGTATGTGTATGTGATAAATGCCATCTGAAAATTAAATGTCAGTAATCATTTAGAGCTTCAATTATTGTTTTATTATATTATGAGGTCAAATGTCCATCATCAAAGTTGTAATCGCGGCTCCGCTTTAAACAGCACACCCGATCGGGATTATTTCATTAATCCTAAAGTATTTTTTTTTTTGCTTTTTTTTAATAAATTTCTTGGGACGGCGCCGTCCCTCATAGGAAATTGAAAACAGGTTTTTACATAATCCGTGTTAATAGTCAGATTACAGCAAATAAACAAAACACAAAGTCAATCATTGCACAGTGGTTTCTTAAGCAACAGACAGAAGCTCTTACTTCATCAGAAGCCGAACGCAGGCATTGCACAGCGGCTTGCTTCTTTATCTCCTCCAGACTCAAGTCTGTGCCGCCCTTCCTCCTGCTCTTCCCCCATTTTTTGCCGGCTCCCTTCTCCCAACCCAGGAAGATGTCATTCTCCTGCAACGGTACGATCACGCAACACATCCTTTCTTAAAGGCCAATAGCAGTTACGTTACACCTGGTCTGTATTATACTTTAATAAGATAACAGCAAAGAATGTTTTAAAAACCAACAAAACCCTCCCATATATTGTTGGTGGATAGCGAGGCAAAAATAATCCCAAAAGCCACAGTTCTAGAACATGCTAATCTGTGAGACGTTACTAACAATGGCAACATGGTTGGTTTAATAGTTGACAAACAAATCTTGTACCATTCTAGTAAAAGTTCAAAATCTGAGATTTGCAATCTTAGTTTTAAGTCCCGAACGATTTCTACAAACCGTTCATACCTGGTCTTGCAGATCGTAGTCGTAGCTGTCGTGCAGCAGAAGACTGAGGACATAGCGGGTGTAAATCATGGCATCTATGCCACATTTCTCCAGCTCCTGGCCAAGCCAGTTCTGCACTGGGCCCAGGGACTGCAGCAGGGACATATCGGATGGGGAAAGAGAGTCCAGCGACGACACACTCTCAGGAGGGGCTGCACCGGTCAAGTCTTCGCTTACAGGACGCATGGGAGTGAAGGGCGTTTATGTCGGGGTCATTTTTAAATGCAGGGACATTGTCCCGGTTTGTCTTCAAGAGGACGACGAAGGATGATCTAAATGGAAAAGCAAGGACTCTTCCTTTGGATAACGGGGTTTACTTCCGTGGGATGGACAAAAGGAGGCCTGTAGATGTTTTGAGGGCCATGTAGATGTTTATGGTATGTGGAAACGAGATGTGCTTTAATCTTCAGGCATGGTTCAGACCGCAGGCAGCTTAGAGGAAAACACAGTGTGTGCTCAGTTTGTAAGCCGAGATCTTCATGGTGGGTGATGGACAGCTCCAAACTCACCTGGAACAAGAAGGTACACTATTTAGGAATGTTCATTTATTTAGAATATATTTTTGGCTAATATCTTAACTGTCAATGAGGCCTCCCTAATTGTAGAACATCTACCAACCCCAGGTGGGTGAAGGACGTTACAGGCTCACCCCTCGGAGACACGTCAAGCCAATCACAATTGCATCTTTTCAATCTGCCGAGACGGTGCAAATCGCTCCAACGATGACACACTATGAAAAAATGAGCTAATAGGGGACGGTCCACATATCGTGCCCAAAAACGCACGGAAAGTCACCGTGCCACTTCAACCTTCTTTTGCAAGCGCTCGGGAAGCGTTTTGCGCTCACGTGGCGTCCGTCATTGCTGTGTAACCATGAACACTCTCCACGACTACGCGGAAGTTTCAACAGATCTCCGTCACCGAGAAAGCCCTTGCAGTAGCTCGGCTACAACATTTATTTATGGAGAAGAAGAAAAATACCCAATGTCTGGGTGTACCCCATCCTTTTAAAAAAAAAAAAACAGCCATCTCAATTAATTGTTTCTTTTGTAGGAATCAAAATAATGGGGGCTCGACAAGTCAAAAAGCGCCGGATAACTTGAAACCACGGTAAACAGCTGTCCCTCCAGGTTGTTAGCGTTTTCAATGTCGTCACCAAACCTTGGAGACTAAAAGATGAAGTAAAGTGCAAGGATCATGCATTAAACAAGAACGTGTAAGAATGACGCAATGAGCAGCTGATTACTGAAAAGCAGGAGAAGGTCAGTGACTTGGTTCCAGGTAAACCGTTCTGTAGATACTAGACACCAAAGTTTGATTAAAGTCACTTTTATTTCTAAAGCACTTTTAGCTTTACAGAATATAAACAAGAAGAAAAATTCTGAAACGTATCCCAATGAGCAGCCTGAGGTGACTGTGGGAAGGGAATACTCCCTAATGTAATGTTAGGAAGAAACCAGACTCGGGGGGGGAAACCCATCCTCATGTGGGGGACAGCAGATTGTGTAGTTACAGGTGATATACAGTGTAAATTTATGAACTTATGTCCAGTCTAAACAGGTTCACTACATTTTGCATGCACTTTAAGTTGACCTCAACCCCGTCCCGTGCCTTGCTTGTGGTTGTTGCACTGACCTGCCTTATATTAAAACCTTTTACTGTGCAATTAATAACACCGTATCATATGCTAAACTGCCGCCGCTAAGTATGTTCATACAACAACACGTGAACGCGTCAGGTTCATTTCTCACGACATTCCCAAGCAATGAACACTTAAAAAAAAAAAAGATCAATAAAATGGAACGCTGTAGCGCATAGCAGATCCAGGAGTCGGAAAACACGAGTAAATAGGACTTTAGGTTGAGAGAAAAAAAACAAAAACAAAAGACTAATCTTACTTGATGCAACTTTGGAATGAGGATATGTAGTTTTCAACCTAATTAATTATCTTTTAGAGTTTTCATAAATAATAATGTGCTTGACCATTTGTGATCTGGGCCAAACCTTCATTACAGTGATACGTACGGAACAGAGTAAAAAGGACATCACGTTATAGAACAGAATATAAAAGAACATCAATTCCTGTTTGTGTTGCTCGTCAACTCCACACATACCGGAAGAATGATCTATAAATTAGGTCACAGCTCAGCACGCTGGCATGTTGATGAACCCGTCCTCACCTCACACACACACACGTGTGTATCAGCGCGTTACTCTTCAAAACGCTGGTGCAGGTCATCAATGGTTTCGACCCCAAAGATCAGGCTAAAACCGCACTTACACACTGACCATTTTTCCATTTTGAACCATTCCCAGCTTGTTGGTGATTTTGCAAAACGCAGAAAAAAAGTTCACAACTCGACACCAATGAAACGTCGCGCCAAGTCGTCGCAACGTTCGTTAACCAAATCCCTTTTCCGTTAGCGCACGTGAAACGCTAAGACAGCCCTCATTCAAAATGATACTAGCGTTGTCTTTATTCTGAAGAGTTTGGAAAAAGAAGCCAGTGTTGTGCAAATTTCATTAAAAAAAACGGCTGCATTTGAGGCTTTGGCTGCAAAAATAAACATAAACATAGTGAACTCCTGAATGGACTGGTATTTGAAGCGCTTGTTGGGACGTGGATGTGCTAGAGCGTTAGCAGGTCACATGACCAGGACATGTCTTAAAACTTTAGTAATTTAACCAATAAAACTCCTGGAAGCCTCGCGTCGAACACATGGTCTGCAATTTTACAGCCCTTTTATTGTTAGCGGTGGCTCGAGTGGTCAAGGTTCCGAGTGATGGATGATGGACCCTTGAGCAAGGCCTTTAACATACCGTACTTTTATTAGATCTTTATTAGTTACCCCTATGATCATACTAGCTTAGCTGGGATATGCAAAGAAAAGAATTTGGCAGGTGATCACTTGGTTCCGTTTCAGAAATGAGAATGAGCAAGCGCTTACTGAAGAGTCTTACACTAAAGAAAGAGCAAAAAAACGAACTAAAAACTGCCCGGTCCGACTGGGACCGACTGTCGTGACACTTCCGTAATGTTTCTAGCTCTGACAACGAGAGCGTATGAGGTTCATGTAAACGTTAGATTGAACAAACGACACTCTCAAACCATCTACGGTTGAGCGCCGCCGTTTCTGTAGGGACATCATGGCTGAAACAGAACGTTTACTGTGATTGGTTGCTTTACATGTCAAACCAGACGGCGTCTTGGGTAGTAACATGGTGATGTGTAGTGTCGAAACCTTCTGCCGTCAATCTAAACTGGGCCTAAATTACTACGCTCGGCCAATAATTACCACGACTTCGGCGTAAAACGAATGCTGTCAGAAAGGGACGTTAGTTCCCTTCCGCTTGACCGACCGGTCAGTCGGTCCTTCCACAATGATAAAGAGAATAGTTTTCTTTCTCTTTCAGTTCTGTAAAAGTGTTTTGGTAACAAACCCAGATAAACAGATTTAACCATAAAACAGTTTTATGAATGTGAATACAATGCAATAAATATTTCTTTAAAAAAAAATAAAAAATAAAAAAGATTAAATTTTCATTAAAATTTAAAAACTCAAATAAAAAAAAAGTGTTCCCCAGTAACATTTAATGCCATTATAAACAATATTAATAAGGCAAATTAGCCATAATTATTCTTTTTAATGCACTTTATTACCTCTTTACTAATGAATGCATTTTAGTGTTTTTGTATAAAAAGTTCTTGATGTTGATTTGCTTGTACACACTTTGTGTAAATAAATAATCATGTGATTTATTTGTGCTTAAGCTAATAAAATACATGATTATTTATTAGAATAATACATGATTATTTATTAGAATAATACATGATTATTTATTAGAATAATACATG
>JAOUQX010000035.1:1456122-1467257 GCA_028566295.1 Liobagrus marginatus
CCAGTGTTCAAATTTGTATGCTGGGATATGCGGAATCAAAGAATTTCACTGCATGATGTGCATGTGACCAATAAACTTTAACTTTACTTAGATACAGAAACTACTTCTCATTTCTGGCGTTTGGCAGATGTAACTACTCGAAACTTAGTTACATTTATCTAACTGAGCAGTTGATGGTTAAGGGCCTTTCTCAGGGGCCCAGCACTGGCAGCTTGGCGGTGCTGGGAATCGAACCCATGATCATCAGGCTGACTCCACTTTATTTTTTTCATATTAAAATAAGTGACAACAGATTTGTCTTTGGTCAGATATCAGTGGGCCAGGGTGATGATATATGGTATTATAATGTATTATTATTGTTATTAGGGGTCAAGCGTCGCAGGGGCGGACCCCTATTGTAATCGTACATTTTTTGACATCATGTTTTTCTTCTACCATTAGTTTCAATCTGAGCCCATAGAAGGAAATGCTCAAAAGTTATGAAATTTGGCATGCCAAGAGAACACAATCTGATATAATAACATACGGACGTTGAAGTTGAAGTTTCTAGGACCTAAGAGTCAAAAGTTATTTAATAAAAACCTTTGGAAATATGCCTCCACTATGCCGACGCAGCGTTACCACTTAATCCAGCCCTAAAGGTAAACACAGCAGCGTTTCAGTGTATGAACCGTGTATGCTTTTTGTCTACAACGCGCTATAAACGTTAGCAAATAAGCAGGAAGACTGTAGGATAAAATTAACAAGATATAACGTGTATTTAACGTATATTTAAGTTATGAATCCAGCTTTAGAGCTGAGCTCAGAGGTTTAGTCTAGCGCATACGTCACATGCTAATGTGCATGTGACCAATAAACTTAACTTTAACTTTAACTTTAATAGTTATTTTATAAACATGCAGAAATAAATGCACTTACCTTCATTGCTTCTGAAAGTATTAATTCCGTATATAGATGCTGATGCTATGGCGATAGAGTTACAAACACACCGATACGGCAGATCTTTCTTAAATTTCTTTTCATTTTCATTCCGTGCTTCCACTTGTGTGTGTGTGTATGTGTGTGTGTGAATGTGAATAATAATAATAATAATAATAATAATAATAATAATAATAATAATAATAATAATAATAATAATAATAATCAATGTTTGTTGAGCAGGAAATCATGAATATCAGAATAGATTCTGAAGGGTCATGTGACTGGAGCAATGCTGTAACAAATTTGAAATGAATTAAATAAAAAAATTGATTCAAATAGAAACAAACAGTTATTTCCAAAAGTATTTTTAATAGTAAGTTTTAATAATTTGACTATAATAAATATAGATACATACTTATCGTAGTAGTGATAGAAGATAAAGGAAGACAGCTTAACGCATCAGGCTTCACTTGTTTCATTTCACTTCTCATCCATATGCTAATTTTGTTTAGCGCTGCAGGTTAATCTTTATATTTGTCACACGTCCTATATTTCCTGCAATTCGATTGTACACATTACCTCTCTCTGAGTCATCCTTTCCGTGGGCCGTTTTATTTATTCCGAAGAAATGACTCCTATTGAGAATATTCTTGGATGCACTTTGATTTCATTTTAGTCAGGGTCGGTTCTAGAATCTTTTTAGGCGCGCTTTAGCCCCCTGTCTGTCAGTTCAGCCCCCTAAAAATCATTTTCATGAAACGCCTCGTGACGCGTCCGAGGTTATAGAATATATAGTATTTTCTAAGGATTAAAAAAAAAATTGTTTTTTTGCTTACTCTGCAATAATGCATCCAATGTTTACATTGTCGATGGAAATTTGCTGTCTCAAATGAGCTATCCATAGTACAGAGCTTAGCACATGATATGCAGGCAAAATATGACATAACGTAGCAAACTAATTAATTCGTAATAATGTAGTTAAACCGCGGACCGTGGCAATGATTTACGAAATCGAGGAACTAATAAGTGAACAAATTCTCCATACTGTCGTTAATAATCATAAAGTTTATAATGCAGCATTGATTAGTCACGCTTTACAAACTGAAGACATCGAGGTTTTTTTTGACTGTCATACAATGATGCGTTTCTTCTAAACAAATTTTATATTTGTAGCATTTAGCTAGCTAACAGTAAAACTGAATGGTGATAATACTGACATGATGAATAACAAGATTATGTTTATATTTATAAATACAGATATCATTGAAAGGTTTATTTGGTAGCTAGATGTACACTGTTATAGTTTTCTTATAAAGGGTTAACACCAACTCACACGAAATCACATTTTCATTTGCAGAAGCTCATGTTATTGATTGATTGATTGAGTGATTTGATGGATGATTGATTGAGTGATTGATTGATGGATGGACGGATGGATGGATTGGTGGATGGATGGATGGATTGGTGGGTGGATGGATGGGTGTGTGGATGGATGGATGGATGGATGGATGGATGGATGGATGGGTGTGTGGATGGATGGATGGATGGATGGGTGGGTGTGTGGATGGATGGATGGATGGATGGATGGATTGGTGGGTGGGTGTGTGGATGGATGGATGGATGGATGGATGGATGGACTGACTGACTGACTGACTGAAGGACGGACGGATTGACTGACTGATTGATTGATTAATTACACAACTTTGGAGTTGAAAAGCAAGAATTCTACATAATACTATCATTAGCGCAATAGCGCCGCATCAAACGCTTGGGTTCTTCAGGCCTCGTTCTGCTGTCACTAGTGAGTTTAGCAATGAAAAGCCCTGTGGTGTGGACGAGTGTGAAAGCATGTGCACACGGTGACATTGTATTCCGGGCTTAAACAAAATATCCCCAGGACATGCTCCGGATACACTCTAACCTTGAGCGGGATAAAACAGTTAGTGTAGATGAATAACCGAATCCTAGTTCAGAAACTTCCAAAGTGCCCGCATGAGTGCAAACTTGTTCTTCGTTGCCTTTCATGCGCAGGTACTCGCTAACTTGAAGTGACAGTGGTCCCTACTTCACTCTCTTCCAGTCTTCCCCCTCTCTCTCTCTCTCTCTCTCTCTCTCTCTCTCTCTCTCTCTCTCTCTCTCTCTCACACACACACACACTAGGAGTGCAGGATGTAAGTGAAATAGAGAGGAGAAACATTATCCGAGCAGCGAGTGTGATCCCATTCCTTGTTCCTGCAGCTTAACTCAGGTCTATGTTTTGAAGAGCGGCAGTGTGTCCCCCTGAGGCATCCCTGGCAAACACTACTCAGCTCTCTCTCTCTTACACACACACACACACACACATACACACACACACACACTGCATGTCTTAAGCGACGCATGGCTTCTGATGGAGCTCTCGCTTATCAGCAGCAGCACAAATGCAATGCAAATGGAGCCGTGCTCGCTGAAGGCCTTTACTCGGAGGCGTGCTTAATTGGTGAGTAATGAAGGTGTGAAAACAGCACCAGCAACCCCACGAAATGGGAAGATATGGACGTCCTGTTGTGTTTTTTTTTATTTGGTGTTTTTTTTTTTTCCTGTAGTAATTATAGAAAGAGCCGCTGCATTATCATGTTCATTTACTTTTCGTTAAAGAAGCGAAGGCAGCGTGACCTGCAAAGCGTTTATATTCATCATGCCGCTAATGTATCTGCGTAGTTAGAAGTGGGTCAGGGACACCTCACACACACATTGAGGCTTTTACAGCATCTGCTCTGGTTAACGTAACCGGTCACAGGGTAAAAAAAAAAAAAAAAAAACGAGATTCCTGCATCTTTGTTTATTCAGTTGCACACCGACCGGATTGTGTAAAGAAACAAAACTGAGTGCACGCTGATTATTATGCTTCCTTTATTATTAATCTGTTTACTCGACCGCATCATCGTCGTTTTAGCAACATTATAATTTGACGACGTCGTTAAGCTGTTCATGTAACATTTATGGAGGATGTCTCGAGTGTCAGTGCTTTCGTAGTGGTTTGTTTTCCATTTTTCGTTTCTTTCTCTCCTTTCTTTTTGGTTGCTTAGCATCATCTTTACGCTTTTTTCTCCTATGTGTGTCTAATGCTTAGGCAAGGTATCATAATAATAATAATAATAATAATAATAATAATATACTTTTTTTTTAAATAGTATTAATAATAAAAATTAGGGATGGACGATTCTGGAAATTTACCGATGTTGCGATTGCAATGTTAAGATGCGATTATATTTGATATAATAAATAAAATTATATTTCATACAACCAACACACTATTATTAAACTACTATTATTATTAAACAAACATTAAAATCATTTCCTGTAGGCCGAAGTGATGTATGATAAGTATGTGACGCATATATTGATGTGAATGACATTTTTATTGAACTACTTTAACAGATGCCATTGTGTACGTTAACAGGTCAAAGGTCAGAGCTGAGTGACAAGCTGTTGCTCTGAGTCTGCTTTGCGAAACTGCGATGAAAAAAATTGCGTTTTGTCATCTTGCGATATTATTGCAAATGCGATTAATTGTTCAGCCCTAATAAAAATGACACTAACTATATGTCTATATATATATTTGCAAATCTATGTGCTTGTTTGCTCAAGAGGTTAATGAGAGGAGGACTGTTGAAATATTTCTAGCTGCCCTAGCATGTAAGCGTATACATATACGTCATTAAAACATGTCATACGCTTGTTCGTTGAATAGATTTTTCTAGTGTTCGCACGACAGTTAAGCGCGTGAAAGCACTTCGCTTAAATAATTATTTTTCGTTACAGCCGCCGTGTCTTTCTTACCTAATACCATCTTTAAGGCATTAAGGTACATTATCTTATTTATAAAGCAACCAGGCGTTTGCGATTTAATTACATTTCATTTCACAAATTCACACTTACCCATAATCCAACAGTATTATAGATGCAGGTAGCCTTCGTCCTAGTAAGCGTAAGGGAATGCGTATTTGGCCTGCTGTCCAGGGGGGAGACCTCAGGGCTTGGTATTCGGCCCGATCCCGTGATACCGGATAACTGGTTTAGGACATAACCAGGCGAATGTGAGGAGACGGGGTGGTGGAGGGATGCTGAATGAGTCGATTATGTGTTTATATATACATAAACGGTATATATATATATATATATATAGATACGCTTTTTGTTCGTGCTGATTGGATAGGTGCGTTGGTTACTGATTGTTGGCAGCTGTTTGGAGTCACGTGCTGCTTAGTCGGCGTATTTGGACGCTGCTCCTCCCGTAGCTCGTTAATAAAACGTCCTTTCATTTCATTGACAATTAGGGATTTCCAAGATGGCCACTTTTATAATGCTACAGCATCCAGCTACAAGCTAAAGCTTCTAACAATGTGTCCGGCAGAAATGAATTTCTCAGACGTTGTTCGTTACATGTTAAATGTAAGCTGTAACCGGTCACCAGTTCCGATTCCCTACTGAAACAAATCTGTCGGTGTTTCTCCGAACCCTCCATGTTCAACATGGCTCCCAACATCAAATCCATGTTGGTTATTACTGCATCACCAACTGAACTGCCATTCACTCATTTCCTGTTTTTTGTCGTCCTAAAGGATAACCGCTCCAGCATGTCCAGGCCGATGATCACCAGGTCTCCCGTATCTCCTCTCAGTAATCAGGGCATCCCGACGCCGGCACAGCTCACCAAGTCCAATGCTCCTGTGCACATCGACGTTGGCGGCCACATGTACACCAGCAGCCTCGCCACGCTTACCAAGTACCCCGAGTCCAGGTGAGGCTCCAGAGTCTTGGTGGCTAAAACCACTAGGTTAAGGTTCTGGGATGATGATTGGACAGTTAAGGGGTTCAAGCCCTAGCACTTCCCAGCTGCCACTGTTAGATTGGATTAGATTCATTGTCGTTGTGCAGAGCCAATACAATGCAGTTCGCATTTAACCAGAATTGCAAATAGTTATATTGCATATAAAAGTATGTATAAATATATATATATATATAGTTATAGTTATAGTTATATGATGCATATGTATATGAGGGAAAGTGGTAGCGCAGTGTTTAAGGTGGTGGTCTGCTGATCGGAAGATCGAGGTTCGATTCCCAGCACCACCAAGCTGCAACTGCTGGGCCCCTGAGCAAGGCCCTTAACCCAAAACTTCTCAGATGCATTAAAAATAAACATATAAATGTAAGTCGTTCCGGATAAGGGCGTGTGCTACATGCTGTAAATGTAAATGTACAGAGTATAACATAGAGTGCAAGTAAACAGACTGATAAGGTTTGTGTAACAAAGAGGTGTATTGTATAATAATAGTGGCTATTAATATATATTATACAGTATATAGGGTTAGGGTTCAATATTGACCAAGTGGTCTTGGCCGTGCAAACAGACTCATGAGGTAGAGATGTTTGGGATGAATAAATAGCATTAATGCCCGTGAGCAAGGTCCTTATCCCTCATGGTCCAGGCCTACTGTATCGTTGCTAAACCTGCATTCTGACCCCAACCCCTTCCTACATTTACAGATTTTGAAAGATGCCCTTATCCAGATGAACTTATTCCTAAACTCCATACAGATTATACGTCATAAAAATGTTGTTGTTGTTTTTTAGTACTAAGCAGTTGTTGTTCAAGGACTCCGAGGTAGCAGCTTGGCAGTGGTTTTGACCACATGAGCCTAATGTCGACTCAGTGGGAAAGGTGTTACACTGCGGCTCAGAAGGTTGTGTGTTCAAGTCCCAGCAGCACAAAGCTGCTACAACTGGGCCCTTGAGCAAAGCCCCTAGACTATGACTGCTCAATTGCATACATAAGATAAAAATGTAAGTCACTCTGAATAAGGGCTGTTTACCAAATGCTACATGTTCGTCTGTCCCATAGCCAGACGGTCAGAGGGTCGGGGTTCAAGCCTCACACCAGGCAAGCAACCATCATTGGGTCATTGAGCAAGGGCCTTAACCTCAGTTGCTAAAGAGGCGCAGCACGTTCTGTCTGACCCTGCGCTCTGACCGCAGCCTTCAAATTCATAAGCTGGGGTATACGGAATAAAAACAGTTCACTATGTGTATGTGATCAATATGATCTGAATTTGAATTTGGATTTAGTCAAGTGTCCTAACCGTCTTTTACTATAATCTACTACATAAATAAACGACATTCGAAGGCAGCTAGCCAACGATAAAAGGGTGGAGATACTTTTTTCGAACGTGGGATGACTTATGAAATGGATAAGACACATTCGCCCATCATTAACTCTTTGGGGCTGACGTCATCCTGCTGTAGCAGCGTGTTAAAACACATTTATTTATCAGACCTCAACAGCATTCGCTCGCACATGCGGCCCGGACTCTCGTCTCACTCCGACGTCATTCCGTTTAAAAAATGATTTGCGGAAAACCGTTCATGAATCGTCTTTTGACAGCATTGCTGCATTTCATCCAGCAGCCAAACTGCGACAAAAAGTACCGAATTACGAATCACAGTAACTAGCTATGAAGCCGAACCGCTATTAAAGCCATAAGGCAGCATAGTAGTCTTTTGTAAATTGCTTCCACTTCATCCAAAAGCATCAACTGTGGGTTTTTTGTCGGTATGCCTGTTAGTTTCTGCTGGAAATGTTTTAGCCCGCAGAAAACATTTCCACACAAACACACACGGGAGGTTGTGTGCAGCCGTAGCAAGCCGCAGGATACCAGATCCATCTGGAGGCTGAGAGTTGGAGCGCTCAGGCCAGACCGCAAGCCCAGTGCTGAGGCCAGGGGCCACTTCCTCAACCAGATGGACCTTGTACCACCTTCACGCTAAGGGTCGACCAGTTCAATCAGAATAGTTTTCTTATAACTACAGCAATCTGTTGTTGGATTTTAATCGTATTATTTATATATTTCTGATTAGTGTTGCTTTTATTATCATTCTACACAATGGGGCTATTGACTGTCAAATGTACCAAAAATAGGCTTTTGATAATGTTTAAAGGCACGGTAGGTGATTTCGTTGTTTTTGTTCTGCTTCTTTTCATCTCGTCACATCTCGTCACATCTCGATAGCACTCTTTAAGTTAAGTGTTCTAAATGTATTTATATGTATTTATGTCGTCTGTGGAAGGCGTAGGACCAAAAACACTTCGTCCAATCAAAACGTTCGGTCCGAACATTACGATCGGCCGTCCTACCTGCCTGTTAACATTTGTATTAGCATACTGCTACGCAACCTGAGCGCACGGAGCACTACATCATCAGCGCTATGTTCCTGCTATAAACGTGCTGTGTGTAATTACGTGTTTATAAAGTATCTTACGTTGGTTATTGTAATATTACGGCTTTTTACTGTAATATTTACTCGCCGCTGAATTACACATGAACTAATCTCACTCTCTCTCGTCTTGCCGTTTGAGCCTCTGCTCTGCCTGAGCATGTGTTTTGGAAGAGGCGTGGCTTTAGAAAGAGATTATGCAGGGAGGGCGGGGCTTTGGCTTTAGATTAACTCTTGCTAGCCTCTCTGAAATCACTTACCGTACCTTTAAGCCCCGAACATGTTATTCATCATTACAGTGGTGTATTTCTTTAAGGTTTCTTTTTAACCACCTCTCTCTCTCTCTCTCGCTCTCTCTCTCTCTCTCTCTCTCTCTCTCTCTGTCTCTCTCTCACTCGGAGCAGAATTGGCCGTCTTTTTGACGGCACAGAGCCCATTGTTCTGGACAGCCTGAAGCAGCACTACTTCATTGACCGAGATGGTCACATGTTCCGCTACATCCTCAACTTCCTCAGGACGTCCAAGCTCCTCATCCCTGACGACTTTAAAGTGAGTGAAAGAGAGAATTGGAGAGAGAGAGAGAGAGAGAGAGAGAGAGAAAGAGATCTGGGGTCAATGAAGTGTCTCCATCATATATATTATCTAAAGCTTTGCTTCCACTGATGAATGCAGCCATTATGACGAGAGCCGATGTCAGGCGTTCCGATCGACCGAGCACGACGCACAGATGGCGAGAACAAGCGTTTGTGGGCTGGAATTTGCTAAAGAGAACAAAGCCATTAAAACGATATGTATGCATCGACGGAGGAGTGTTCTGTAATCAGACAAGCACATTACTGCCTTTGTTCTGGCTATAAAACGCATTTGCATTCCATTGGCCTGCTCTTGTGTGTCATTTGGCCCTTAATTACAAATTTGCCTTGGGAGAAAACAAATAATCCCATTATCTGATGGTCTGTCCATGGGGAAAGTATGTCAGCTAAAATAAGCAAAGACTTCAGAGCGGCTCCAGTTCACAGAAAGGCCACATTTATTCAGATTCATGGAGAGTTCACGGCTATTTGGTTGTTGCTTAATCACCTCATAATTACCCCCCCCCCTCCGCCCCTCTGCCCCCCTTAGTGGTTTTTTGGTCTTGTTTTCAAATGTCCTGCTGCAAATCATGTAGTTTGTGTCAGTGAGTCAATTCTGCTGATTGGATAAATTATCTAAATCTAATTGGTTAGTAGTTCCAGTTAGGGATGGGTGACAATATCCGAATATTCGACTATTCATTCAGTCATTCGTCCATTATCTAGCGTTTATCCTGTTCATCCGGTTGATCCTGATACATTTGAATTTGATTTGAATAACGTAAATGTGTGCAATAGTGATAATTGATAGAAGATATGGTGAGGTACTCTATAAGGACATTGTATGGAAGGAGTCTCCAGTGTCGAAGCTTTCTAACAGGGAAAAAGTTAACACTACAACTGTAACTCTCCAGGACCCGAACTTCGGTACGATGCCTACATACTTTATATTATTTACATGGAGAGAGGGAAAAAAAAGAAGGGAAAGCGATCGTTTATTGTCGCAACATAAGGGATAGCGGAAACGTAGGATGTGGGATGTTTGTTTTATATCCTTACAGTGAATTGTAACTAGAACTAGATTTAAGACGGACATCTAGAGATAAAAATCACCCAAAAATGACGAATTAATAAATGGCATTTACCCAGCATGCATCATTCATTTTGAAATATGCATCGGTATTTGGTATCGGAGTATTTTTACGAGTATGAGTACAAGTGCATGAGCTCGATACCGGGCCCTTAAAAATAACAAACAATGTAGTGCGTTTGGTGGCGTAGTGGTCAGTTTTTGTGTTTTACAGTGACTGGTCAAAGTATGAAAAAAGTGGAAATGATTGGATAAAATTGCACGGTCACGCAGAATGCATTGAATTAGCCTTTAATTAGTCGAAATGCAGCTCTCCATGTTGGAATTTCCGGTGTGAACATACTATGTATATGTATACTACAGCACGGGGTCTAATACTGGATAAGTGTTATTTGGGACGTAGCACTTCTGAATTCTGAAGCGGGCCTAATGTCCACCCTTGAGATCTAAGTCGTACAGATCCAGATGAGCTGGATGTGCATATGCTACTCTAGATCACCTTATGCTATCACTCATCCACGATGTTATTTCTGATCATGTGTATCTGCGCTCCGGTGTCGAATTGTGGATTTACAGGACTTCAGTCTGCTGTATGAGGAGGCGCGGTACTTCCAGCTGCAGCCGATGCTGGTAGAACTGGAGCGTTGGCGTCACGACCGGGAGCTCAACCGCATCTCGTGTCCGTGCGAGTGTGTGGTGGTGCGAGTGGCACCTGACCTGGGCGAGCGCATTACGCTGAGCGGTGACAAGGCCCTCATCGAGGATGTCTTCCCAGAGATCGGAGACGTCATGTGCAACTCGGTGAACGCTGGCTGGAATCACGACTCCACTCACGTCATCCGCTTCCCGCTAAACGGCTACTGCCATCTCAACTCTGTTCAGGTAAGGCCGTGGCTTTAATCCGTAACTCAACGACTTATCGCTTGTAGTATCCGATCGGAATGCTTTTCTGCAATGAGACGCTACTTCCTGGTTGTCTTCGTTTACTGGTTCATGAGTCAGTTATACATGAACAGATGGAAGAAGATTAGCAGTATGATGGCAGCTTTCGCAACAGAACTCACTACAGGATGTGATGGCTCAGTGGTAAGGCTCAGTAATCAGAGGGTTGGCTGTTCAAGGAATAAGAACATTTCAAGCATGTATGTGATAAATAGGATCTGAAAATGAAATGAAATGAAATGAAGTTGCTCAGTTGCTCCAGGGGTACAGCATATTATGGCTGGCCCTGCGCTCTGACCCCACACTTCAAATTCATAAACGGGTATATGTGTAATAAAAACCTTTCACTCCTA
>JAOUQX010000035.1:1493283-1504599 GCA_028566295.1 Liobagrus marginatus
GGTCAGAGCGCAGGGTCAGCCAGAACAAACGGCGCCCCTGGAGCAAGTGAGGTTAAGGGCCTTGCTCAGGGACCCAATGATGTTGGCTTGCCTGGTGCGGGGCTCGAACCCCCGCCCTTCTGATCACTGACCCAGAGCCTTATACCGCTGAGCCACCACCACCCAATGTATATATATGTATATAGTTAAATCGAGTGATGGTTTGTTAATGATGGTCTGGTCGGCTGCATTTGACTTTTATTTATGCTGCATTTAACGAGCGCCAACCCATTTACTGCATACTTCTCTATGTTCCAGTTTGCGCACACGCACGTTGTGTAGATTGTTGTGTGCAGAACCATGGTCCTGGAAGAAGGTTGTTTATTCCACTAGTTACTGCACCAGCTATATTTGGTTAAAATGACAATAAAAGACTCTTGATGTTGTAAAATTATGGCATGATTTAAAAATTTTTTTTTTTGAAAGTGCATTATTAAGACATTAATAAATGATCAGGGTTTTAATCCAGTTTATATACTCGGTAAGGAATCAAACGCGTTGTAAATAGTTATTATGGAATATTCTGATTAGGTTGTTTACCGTCGATCCAGAGTGCTGATGTGTTGTCATGGTGATCGGCCGATCCTGATGCTTCAATCGTTATATAACGGACGTGTAGCTTTCTGGTCACCGTTAACCTTTTTTAAGATCAACTAATACTATAGATGTTGCCGATGTTTATAGTAATTATGTAATGTAACTGTCTGAAGAGTACTAAATTGCAAGAATTATTCATTATACTGAACATTTTAATGCATTTAAAATGGGGTTCATGCATAACATTATGTACATCAGGATACTTAATAGAAGACAAAAATAAATACAAAGATCAGTTTGAGAAGTTTAGTGAGTAATGATCCAGTTATAAAATGGGACTATTGACCGATCATTCAGTGCATCCCTAATAGTAAAATAAACCGTAGACTGGTGGGATGCCCATCAACACAAAAGCTGATTGTTTTCTAGTAACAGCATGTCTCAGGATTTTATTCCTCAATGTCTCGCCATTATTTTACAACCAAGTTGTTTCTTGTTCTAGCAGATTTAAGCATTCATTCTCGCTTTTCTGTCCCGTCTTCGTGCTGTTTCTGCACTGACCCTGGAGACTCCTTCCAAAAAATGTTAAATGAACATCATCTCGGCAAAGTTTAAATTCTACCCCATCCCCATAGCTTTCCTCTTAAAAAAAAAAAAAAAACAGTTGCTACTACGGAAACATTAAATCATTCAAATGTGCTCAATAAAAGAAACCTGTGATCTTTATCAGATTTGATAATCTAGCAGAACTGTAGTTACAAAAACAAACCAGCCTTGGTTGTAAACTAAAGCTTAAAAAGAGAATTGAAGTGTTTGTGGTTGTGTCCTCTCTAACCAGTTACTGGATGAAAACAATCAGCTGATTCAGTGCATCATGGACTTCCAGAGCAAAGGAAAAACGGCCGAATGCTCACAGTAAGTTCCTTCTCAGGTGCTTCCTGTCTGACTTCCAGCGCAAAGGAAAAATGTTTTTCACTGTCCGTTAACTTTTCGTATTGAAACGGCTCATGCAGGACGATTTTCAGATGTGTCTGTTAACCGTCACTTATGACCTCGGCTCTGTGCAAGTTTTGGCCTTGTTTCGATTTAGTTTTATTTTTTAACCAAAAATACACCCTCAGACTACACCTGCTGCTTTTTCTTTTTTCTTTTTTTTTCTTTTTTAATTAAATGTTCTGGGTAGCACACTTAATTTCATCAACGGCATAAAGGTTCTTTTGGGAAATGCAAGTAATTTTTTAATAGAAAAAACAGTAAGTTTTATTTCTCGTCCAACAGTCGTCATTATTTAAGATTGTGCTTTTTATTAGGATTTGATTATACATGGTGTTCTGCGCAACTCTGGTCGTTACCATAGAACGCCGGATTCAAATGCGAGGGTTTGAAATGCTGTTCAGCAGTTAATCAACAGTTAACTAACCGATCGGTCCGAATGCGGACCGTTATTGACTCTCCCGAAGATATTTAGGTTTTTAACTCCATATTTGAATCGTCCTGCCTGCATTAATAACACGTGTCCTGTTCCTTTTTTTTTTTTTTTTTTTTTTTTCTTTCCCCTTTTAGTTACCAGCAGATGCTTCACAGAAATTTGGTCTACTTGGCCACGATAGCTGACTCCAACCAGAACATGCAATCCCTCCTCCCAGCCGTGAGCATCGTTTGTGTTCCTTCTACATAACTGACGCTAGTTTATATGCATCTCTTGCATGAAACGTGCAATTTGAAGTTGGTGAAGTAGTAGCTCAGTGTTCTCAGGTAGAGAACACACTCATGTAGCTACAGTTTGATAAAACATTCTAGTGGCGTTGTGAATTATGAGGTATCTGTTTTGTTGCTCATTAATTTGGCGTTTTGTTAAATGTTATAGTCAAAGGCCAAGGTTTAAATCCATACGGTTATGTTTAACACCTGGATTGTTCATGTTTTTATGACGTGGTAGAAAGCTGCCTATAGAAGTGTGTAACAGAACGCACTTGGTGCTGCTGAGCAGAAACCGCAGTACGAGTTTGGGTTTAACACAGCGCTGCTGTATTTACAGCCTCCCACACAGAACATGGGCATGTCAGGAGGCATGAATCAGAGCGGTGCACCCTCGCAACCCCCCCACGGCCACAGCATGCCGTCAGACGGCCCGCCTTCGGGCCCGCACATGCCGAACCAGATGAACGGCCAGATGCCCGGTAAAAACGCGCCATTTAACATTGTGAACAAAAATCACCATCGTTGTTGTTTTATATCCTGACTATGTGAATGTGAAAGCTTTTCATCAGTGACAAGTTGGTAACAAGGTGTGTTTTCTGTCTAGGACCTAATCACATGCCTATTCAAGGCCCAGGTCCTAACCAGCCTCCTAACATGCCAAGTGGCTCCATGAACATCCCTCCTAGCAGCCACAGCTCCATGGGTGCCTACAACCACACCGTTCCCTCCTCCCAGGGCATTAGCAGCCAGGGCCAGATGAACGTGAGCCAGGGCCAGCCAATGGGCAGCTACGGTCCCAGACCCAGCATGAACATGCAGCCTAACCAAGGTACTCGTGGCAGTCGCTGCATGACGCAAACTGCGTGACTAATCATTTATTGAATACAGTAATGCATACAAAAGTCGCGCAAATCAACAGTTCATTAACCAGTGTACTGCCTGGTACACTGCAAAGGAATACAGAAGCTAATGTAATTAATCATCCAACACTAATTAAAGAACTAAAAGTTTTATCCTTCCCTAATAATGTCTCTGGTCATAAACAAATAGCCGGCAAGGTTTGAGCCGATTTCAGCTATGAGCTGTAAACTGAGCACTTTGGTCTCGTCTTTGTTGTTTTCTTTAATTTTAGCTTGGCGGTTATTAAATTCTTAAATCTGATTGGCCAGAAGTTGTGTACCATTTCTGTTAATTAGCATGGCTAACAAAGAGTGACCTGAACACCAGCTCTTTTGTCGGAAGTTCCACAGGATTAAGTATACACTATACAATGTTTTTATTAAAATGAGCACCTTATAAGTACTAAATTAAACATGGTAATCGTTTGCACATTGGAGTGGTTTAAGGGAAATTATGAAATCCAGAATTAAAATGGGTTTTATTCAATGAGGGAATTAGAACACCCCGGTGCCTGTTAAGTCAGCTAAAACTGATCCTGTTGATTAAATGACGGTCTGGATGTGTGATTCTGGCCGTCCTGGTCTCCCAGGCTCATCTCTGTATTAAGGAAGGTTTTAGATTACCATTGTAATGTTTTATATCCGAGTGTGCTTTTATTCCCTCTTCTTTGTTGCTAAAATCTTCTTGCACTCGTGTTTGTGTACAGTTGAAATAATAATGCCGCTTTTGAGAATATTTGTGTGTTTACTGAATTTTATTAACACAAACACAGTAATTGATTTTAATAATGGACCGCTGATCGATTCTATTCATCTAATAGTGTTTATTTTTTATGCGAGTGCAACAAGTGATTTCTAAAGATTATGTCTATCTTTTTCGTGCCTCTATTTAATTCATGTAGCTTCAAAGCGACTGAATGTCGTGTTTGCGTTCAGGTCCCATGATGCACCAGCAGCCTCCCTCACAGCAGTACACAATGCCCCCTGGTGGTGGTGGGCAGCATTACCAGGGACAGCAGAACCCCATGGGCATGATGGCCCAGGGCAACCATGTGATGGGACAAAGGCCCATGCCTCCTTACAGACCACCTCAGCAAGGTTCAGCTTCTTTACTCACTAATGTATTGAATATTGATGATAAAAATAAAATTAGATTAAGCATATACTGCAACAAATACCGAAGAGTATAATTTAATTTTTAGTACTGAAAATGTTTGCCTAAAGACCCTTTTTCATTTTTTTTCCATCATATTTATACTAAACTTTCCACAAAAAGCCCCAATCTTGATTTAGAGTTCAGTACCAGCTGACTTTCAAGGTGTCTATCACTGCCAGGGGAAAAAAAAAGTAACATGGTTCTATTTCTACCAGCACAGGGCCCTGATTTTTATTAATTTAATTTTTCCATTTAATTCCACTGGTTAGTAAAAAAATGTCTTTAAGGTTAAAAATGGTGTGTGAGTGTGATTAAGGTTCTCTGAGACCATGTCGATCATGTAAATTGAATAAAGGATATGTATGTATTTTTTTTAGGACCTCCACAGCAGTACCCAGGCCAGGAAGACTACTATGGAGAACAGTACAGCCATGGAGGTCAGGGGGCACCTGAGGGTGAGACTAGTTTACTTTTTTATTATTATTTCTTTTAATTCAGCACTCATCCTTTCAGTTAGGAGGAGCCCCATAAATGAATCAGTTTCTTTATATCAGGAGTTTGTGTTCTACCATAAAACGGGGTTCTTGTTGGGCACATGCACGAAAACCCGTGAACTTTCCCACAAGTTGTAGTTATGCCCCTGTGTGTGTGTGTGTGTGGTTCTGTAGGAAACTCGCAGTATGGCCAGCAGCAGGAAGCCTATCAGCAAGGTCCACCTCAGCCACAGGGCTACCCAACACAGCAGCAGTACCCAGCACAGCAGGGCTACCCGGCCCAGCAGCAAGGCTACGGTGAGTTCCATACCTTCGCTGCACTTTCAGGCCGAACTGAAGTATTTCAGAATTCGCTCACACCAAAGATGTTAGAACACACGATCATCTTTAAAATAATGCGAACAAAGCTCCATCTAAGGCCTCATCTGGCTTTAGTGTATAGTCATAGCGTTAAGAGCACTGACCGGTGAATGAAATAACAGTGATTATCTCAATCGCCGCTCCTGTTAGTGGGTGGGATACGTTACAATGCTATATCTTGGTGTCTGATACCACGGCACACATTCAGGGGTTTAGTGGAGTCTGGACCTTGATGGGTTAGGGCGGTATTAGGAAGGTGGGCATATGTCTGATTGGTGTGTATGTATCTGATTTTGTTCTGGTCAAATTCGACTTTAAAAAAAAAAATGGAGCAAATGTGGGTGCTGCTGTGGTCATTTAAAAACGAACGAAACGCATCACAGCAAACATTGTCTCATCGGCTGTTACTCTCTGAGGGGTTCATGTTGAATTTGCTCTTTGTTCCTCTGCTGGATTGACATTTCTTGTTCAGAACTTGGGCACCTCTGGATATAGCAGTATTATTAGTTTACGTCCAGCTTTGTGTTACCGTGTGTAGACTACTGAATGATTGCCAGGTTTTGGCTTAAAGCAAGTGTGGCTGGGAATGGTTCGCCCTTTTGTCAGCTCCTGCTCTCTCTGACTGGCCTGGAGGCTTCTTGCGTCTTAATGAGCCGATGAAGAAACACGCACGCACGCACAGCAAGCTGCGGGCAACATCTGGAAGATGCTCTTCCAAGCGCCCACAAGGTTAAGATGGGCCAGTGCACCTAATGATCGTGCGTGGGCTCGTTTCGAGCGAGCAGAATCGGAGCGAGCCCAGCACGCTGTATAATGGCCAAGCGATCGGCCGGCCCACGTCACTCTTAATGAGCCTGGGCTTTTTAAATCTAGCTTTATGGACTCCTTGATGTTGGGCCACATTAGCAGGGCCGTGTGATTTTCGTGGACCAGTCACCATCATTATACACGGCAAGTCCTGAGCCGGGCTTTCTCCTACTACTCCTCCTACTCCTCTGAGCCTGTGCGCTGATTTATTGTGCTCTGCTGCGGCGCTGCATATGTTGCAACTCCGGCAAACTATCATAAGGCACAAGATGTATATACCGTGTGTATATACACGCGCGCATACATGCACACACGGGAAAGTTGATTCTTTCATTCAATACCTAAACACCCTGCTGATTTTGTTTGTTGTAGGGCCTTCTCAAGGTGGTCCTGGGCAGTACCCCAATTACCCGCAAGGCCAAGGACAGCAGTATGGAGCGTACAGGCCACCTCAGCCTGGTCCTCCACAAGGTCAACCACAGCGTCCATACAGTTACGACCAGGTAAGTTTGTAAGAGAGAAAAAGTATATTGTACACGTTTGTGATTTAGAGAACTTCATCCCAGTCTTTAATGGTGTGTGTGTGTGTTGTGTGGATTTTCGTTCAGTCCATCTCGGATGCTAATAATTCTAAAGAATTGCCGTTGTTATTATTTTTATTATTATAGTTATGATGTAGGATCTTCTGTTTTTTTACTCTCCCGTTAAAACGAATGCCTGTTGCTGAATTTCCTTTCTGTCCTAAGAATAAAACGTGGACTGGAATACTGATTTAGACTGGGCTGATGTGATAGTTCTCTGTCTGGTAGCTCCTGCTTGAAAGTTCCCAAAGCCAGTGACGTGTTTTTAACCGATCAGTCACTGTGTTAATGGCTCGTACGCTGCTCCTCTTGTCGCCTCTGTTATTCCTGTGTTTCTCTTTGGCCCTTGGTGAGAGGGCCACCCTGTTCCTTTCATATCTCTATGTTTGAACATTCAGGGGCACATGAGGAAATAACGGACCGAGTATTTCAACCCCTGTCTAGATGTTTAAGAAGCAAAGGTAATCGCTGCTGTGAAGCGTTGTCCGATTCAGACATTTAAACTTCAAGCTTTTTTTTTTTTCCCCCCTTTCTTTTCTCCCTACGTCTATTCCTTATTATTTTTCTTTTTTTGGTCGTGTATTTTACATTGCTTTGTAACCAGGGGTCGAAATAATTCTCAGGTCCTGGTTTCAAAACGGAGAAGTCACACTTGGCAGCGGTTCTAAGTTGTAAGTGTTTTAATTAAATCTAACCCGCCTCATCCAACTTGCTTTTGCATAAACGTATTCCTATTTTAGTAATACTCGAGTAGCGTGTCCATGGACGTTTGTCAAGATGTTAAACCCCTTTTTAGAAATATACACGTAAAATACAAACAAACGGTCACACACCGTATGTTCGGTCACTCACAACATTGTGAAATCTCATGCATTATTTGCTGTATAAACTGTAATTATAAAATAAGTCGATAATAAAACTCTGTGTAAAATGAGTTAGATAATTAAGCACAAGTTTGAGTTTTTGTTAGTTGTTTATTTTTTGCGCTTTAAGGCAGTCTTATGCGGTAGCTCTTCATTCCCCAAGCCGAAAAAGGATGTACGGCTTGTCGACCTCTCGTGGTTTTGTTGTAAAATAAGACGGTTATTACGCTGTTGACCTTTTCAAAATACAGATTACATACATTTCTGTCTTCTACTGTTTTATGGTTTCTGGGGAAATTGTAGCCTGCATTTCTCTCTTTTGAATAAAGATTTGAAGTAATTAAATGCTGCAATTAGTTACTTTTATGTTGATTCTAAATAAATTAATGAATGTTTGTCGATTTAACAAAAATGGGCCACTCTCTTCACTTTTGTTGGTTATGCAATAATGACACAAAGGGGGACCCTCGCTGCGTTCACACCATCGTTCTTACCGTAACGCCGAGTTCAACTCTGTGCCGTCCTTGGACTGGGGATTATCCGGTTCTGTAGCGGCAGTCGACTAAATGAACATGGAGCTGCATGTGAGAGTCCAACAATAACAAACATCATGTCCAATGCATTAATGCTAAAAACAGACTAATTTAAGTAAATGCTTGAAAATATAAATGGATAAATACCATGATGGGTCATTATGGATAGCCTCTGAATTGTATTGAATCTGAAGGATAGAACTCCATGATAGCTACAGGTCTTTCGTTTATGTTCCTTACTTTTGTATGAAGACTTCTGCAGATGTCACTTACACGAATTTAAAAACAAATGTTACGAAGTAACTGCTTAATTAGGTTGGCTTGAGAAAGGCAACCTATTGAAATCCGATTTACACTTATTATTCTTCTTCTTAGACTCTTTTTCTGCGGGTATCTCCTCCTAGAGTTTTAAACGTACAACCACCAAACTCTGACAACCTTCGGCCTGGTCTGACTCGAGTTGCTATATCTTTTTGGACTGATCCGACTTAAGGTTTCCCGACAAATGGCCCGGAAAACTCCCTTTGGATTCACTAAAGGGTCACAAACTTTTAAGCACCCTATATCTCTACATCAGACTGTGAGACTGGGGTTGACCTCATTGGACCAAGCTAGCAGCCACTGAATGCTGACCCATGCTAAAGTCATGCTAGCATTATGCTACCAAACATGCTAATCATGTTAGCATAATGCTAACAAATTTCTCAAGCCAACCTCTCAAAATTTGTACGCAAACTTTACGCTCTAGTTACATTTCACTACTGGACACGCTGCCGTTTTCCCCTTCTGCGTGAGGCGCAGTTGTCACATGGTGCAAGCAGAAAACTCCCAGCCTGCAAGCTGTAATAATGAGTTTGACGAGAAAGCAAATGTTTTTTACAAGTTGAAATAATGTAATTACGGTAATAATGATACGGCGTGAACACGGCAACTATGACCTAATAAAGCCCAGCTTGACACGAGACAACTTTTTTCTAATGGGTTTTTAATTTAGAATTAAATAGCAGCCCCGTCGTGGCAGTTTGACTAAAAAATTCACAGCTAATTGTCCCCTTCATTTTAGTTTTGCGGCATCTCCAGTCCTAAACCGGCGACGTTGCTCTCGTCTGGTGCACCTCGTGCGAGTGCAATCAAGTGAACGTTTTGGACATGTTCATGACGTACGCTCATTTATAATGAATGTAGCTGAAACTGTTGCAGTGTTTTATTAACAGCCAGCATGAAGCGTCTTGAATCGGCAAGGGTGACCTCGGTCCAGCTTTCACGCGCTCACATTTTTACTACTTCTGTTTTTTCATCATCCACAGGGTCAATATGGCAACTACCAGCAGTAGAGAGATGCTGTTCTTCCTGTTAGAGCGTCTGCTTAGGCGCTTTACGTCTTTCTAGACCTGCGGAAGTGCTCTCTGAGACTCCCACTCCACAAATTACAAAGAGATGGATTTCTTTGCTCTCTCTCTCTCACACACATACACACAGTTCTTTTAACCTCACCATGATGCCAAACGAACCCCGGACACTAGACGCCTTTTGCAACAATGCCGCGATAGGTCCGACCCCCATTCTTTCAGCCACTTCCTGTTTTAGCAGATTGCAAGGCAAAGCTGTCGACCTAACCACTTTTTCCACTATCCACAACCCGTCGGTTTTATCCAAAGCCACCTTAAAAGCAGTAATGCCTTAAAAAATAAGAAAACACACCGACACAAATCGGAGTGGCCTTATTTAATTTCCACAGTATAAAAAGGGGAATTTGGGCGTCATGCAGAATGAAGGCACGTTAGCAACCATCCCAAGTTTATCTAACCGAAGCAATAAGAGTGGGGGAGGGAGAGGGGAGCGTCCCAGAGAGCTGCTCTTTCACTGGGAATATTCTTCTTACACGTCAAGGTCAAACTTGGATCATGTACAAATGTATTTTATGCTTTCTAGATAGAGCTTACTTTGTACTGAGGATGTGAAAAGTTTTAGCTCTAAATATTGTACTACTTTTGTTTTGCTAATTGTCTGTTAGCTTGTTCTTCTTTCCGTAGATTTTTTTTTTTAAACATAATTGTTCTCCCTTCTTGCTCTGGTGTAATGTCTTTGGTTTTCTCCCAGCTATGCTGAACCTTGATTAAACCCATCTGCTACTCTGGTGGTTCACGTGTTAATTGTCCACAAGGGAGCACTTGGTTTAAGTGCAGCGACTCTGCTGTACACCGAAAGGAGAAAGAGAGGGGGGGAAACAACCCCATGAGTGGACAGTCAGGAGTCTCATTCAAATTGAAACAGTACAAATACGAAATCTGCAACGAGTTGCTTTTTTTTTTTTTTTTTTTTTCTCCCCTCCTACAGAATGATCAAATGTTTTCTTCCTGCTCAACTTGACTATTTAAAAAGAAATAAAACTTACAGACCTGTTAAAATAGAACTTTCCAGTTTTCATCCGGTCTGCTTTTTTTTTTTTTAACCGTTCTGTCTCAGTATGACTATTATTGAACACACGGTGCAGACTTGTCCAGTAATCCAGCCGCCGCTGAGCCTTTCGCACGCTTACTCTGGTCCTCTGTATGTATTAGTTTCCTGTGAATTTTGTTGTAGCAGGTTGAAAATGTGAATTCTGACTTATTTCCTTTTTTTTCCTTCTCAATTAAAGCTACAACCGGATCCTTCTTGTGGTTAAGCTACTAGACAAGTATCCACTTGTCTCTGATTACGTTTCATTATGTTTTTATATACATGTGTAAAACATGGTACTGGTTGTAGCTTTGTAATGTTTCTTACTTTATTCCTTTGTGTATTTGTTTCATGTTTTTGTTTTTTTGCTAATGTTGTTTTGGGTGGGGTTGGGAGTCGGAGATCAGAATGTACGAGTCTATTTGTGCTGAAGCGGCATAATCATTTGGTGCTTGCTATCATGATGCAACTTCAATGTGCCATGACATTCTTTTTATTTTATTTTTTTGTGACCATGTAAAGTTGTACATCATTGTAACTGAACAATAACAGCTGAAATAAATAAATTATTGTAATACGGGTTTAATTTCCATAGTACTCCTTGTGTGTGTAATTGACGCTCTCTTTTTATGGCAAGCTGAAACACATGAAAAGCGCTTTAAATGTATGGACCTGGGCTGCATTGTATATCTATAGTTACAGACCTAATGACTCTCTCTTTACAGCCTCCAAAATCTTATACTACGTGATAAAAATGTGGCCTAATCACCAATGACTCAACAGGACTGGAGGTAATTTAATGGTTAATATTACAAAACAGACTGAAAGCGTTGGTCTGTGCGAAGAACCAAAACTATAGGAGCATCTTAAGAATACAGCTGTTTTTTTTTTGTTTTTTTTGCGTTGG
>JAOUQX010000035.1:1520011-1530913 GCA_028566295.1 Liobagrus marginatus
GGGACCGGAAGTAAACAACGGACTAGCGTCGCTAACGTGCATATCGGCACGGTGGCTGAATAAACAGTGTTAACTCGACTATGAAATAGGCGTATTAATAACGCGGGTTTGACTTTTAAGCACACGAAAGAATAGAACATGAATGAGCGCTCGTTATGTCGGCAAAACAATATTTCGCTGTAATAAAAAAAATAAATAACATCACCGGAGTTTTGAACTTCTTCCGGTTTCACCGCCGCGTCACTTCCGGTGAGAGCATTCCCGCGATCCCGACGGGTATAATCAACACCCGTGCTTCCTGTAGCCTCTGGCTAGTTCTGCTCACTTGGATCTACACTTCCTGGAACCCTTGCCATTCAGGTCAGTGCTTCTGATCTTACATTCGCGTTGAGCTAATGCTAGCTCTTGGCTTAAATGTCTGTGGAAGTAGAAGGAAGTATAGCGGTCGCGACCGGCAGTGACGTGGCCGCGAGTTCAGAACGCCGGTGATGTTATACATGCACTAAATTGTTATTTTAACCGCTAAATAACACTATATAGTTCGCAAACCGAAGTTTAATTTATGATAGATGCTCTCTCAGGGGTAAAAAAAGGTCGATAAGCGCGCATTTGGTCGTTCAGCGGCCGCAAATTTCGGTCAAAAAACTGCTCGCTAAGCGAAAAGTCCGATGTCCGAGCCGGTCGATAAGCGGGGTACCACTGTATTTACATTTACAGCAGACGTTCTTATCCAGAGCAACTTACAATCGAGCAGTTGAGGGTTAAGGGCCTTACTCAGCAGCCCAGCAGTGGTAGATTGGTAGTGCTGGTAGTCAAACCCCCGGTCTTCGGAGTAGCATTCCAACACCTTAACCACTGAGCTACCACTTCCCACCGATACTGTAGCAATTAAAATATCTTATGCAGATGGCTTTTTCAGCCGTGGTAAGCTGCCTTCTTGTTTAGGGTTAGTGTTACATGATTTTTCTGTGAAACACGGCCATTTTTTTCCCCCCTTCGTTTCCCAGACTTCAGCATGAGCAACAGGATGTTTCACTGCTTGCGATTTGCATTCTTAACAACTTCTTGCAGTGTATTCTTTGCTCCTATGTTTTCTTTTTTCTTGGCATCATTGATAAAAGCACCACTGTGATCAGTGACGCAAACGCTTTAACGTATTACAACCTCCTCCAAAGATTTGTTCAGGTAGCTCTCAGCTGTCAAACTGGGTGTCTAATTGAGGTAATGTGTTCTTTCATGTAATCTGTAAACATTGCTGTTTTCAGTGTCTCTGGCAGCTGCCCTGATCTGCAGACTCCGACTCTGATGCCGGACTCCCCTCACCATCGTCAAATAAACCGCTTTGCGCGGCTCTCACGTAGTTCAGCGTGGTCTAAATCGATACAGTCTGCTCCACACCGGGGCTTAACCCCCACTGCCTGCCACATCTCACCATGCCACCGTTTTAGGAAAATAATGACATTGATCCAGCAGGATGTCAGGCTGAGCATTAAATTTGAAAAGCGCGACTTGGGCCGGCAGATTTACCGCGCTTGGCTCGGTTTAGGAGATTCGGGGATGAAGGAAGGCTTTTCCGATGCCCTAGACGATAACAGGAAGAGCACATGACGTCCCCGGTGGATGATGGGGACTGGGCCGTGCTCCGCCTGCGTCCATTACAAGAGCGGGATAAGGGAACGGGTCGATCAGAGACAGAGCAGCAGGGAGACGATGTTATGTGGCCCAAAAACTGTGCGATCCCACTATAGCCATGGAATAGGGAGGAAGATGCAAAACATGAATCTGAAGACATGGACAGGTGCACAGAAAGATGAAGGGCTAAGAGATGAGAAGCTTGTTTAGTGTTTGTTATGGTGTTTTGACATCTACTATATCATTTGCATACTATATCATTTACATCATATATATATATACACACACACACACTAGCGGTTTTTTTGACCGGTAGTGTGTATATATAGGCTTTACTAAGAAATTATTCACTAAGAATGATTGCAATAACAAAATAGCATTGGCTTTATTCTACACTTAGTATCCATTGTGCTGTTGTTGTTTTAGAGCGCTTATCCAGTCCTGTATTAAAACTGAGTAGGAGAGATGCATGATGGCCCACTTCTCCACGTCCTTAAGAGGCGTATGTCAGCGCCAGGGGCTGGTAAGTTGTGTGTGTGTGTGTGTGTTTGGGAGAGGGCCTGTGAAGCTCAGCATGTGCTCTGTGCCCGAGAGTTCGCTCCACCCAGACGCCAATCCCCTGCCCGCTTCTGGAGAAGCGCCAGGATCTGTAGGGACGTTCGTCGCAAGAGGGAGAAAGGGAGTGTGTTAAGGTTGAAGAGGACTTCGGCGAGTGTAACGTCTCCAAAAAAGCTGTGCTAACTGCATACCTACAAATGCCATCCACACATATAATGGAATTTTAAACGTAATCGTAAACGCAACTGTCACACTCTCCACCTGAACACTCTCTTGAGAAACAAATGGCTGTCATTAACACATCACAGGAAGCATTGTGTTCGCGTACGTGTGCGTTGTCCGTAATCTCCGCCGTGCCCTGCACGGTTCTGACTCACTCTGTGTGCCGTTTGTGTGTTTGCTATAATTGGTATGGATATTCGCCAAGAGCGAAGATAAAGATCCATCTGAGATCCTTTTGTCCTTGAATGGAGCAATGTGGGAATTCTCTAGCCCTTTTCCCTCCTTTATTCCGTAGCTCGGCGTGGGGAACTGGTGGGATGAGACGCTATTCCCTAAATAGCCCGTGGCAAAAGGTAGCCTGATTAGCATGCTGTCTGCTAGGCATTCCTCCAGGCCACAAGTGCTAACTATCACTTTACTAACTATTTGTATTTATAGTTTTGTGTGTGTGTGTGTGTGTGTGTGTGTGTGTGTGTGTGTGTGTGGATATAATTAGAATGAGCACAGAAAGTGTGTTTGCTTTTGATCAGCTGCCAGACTCGCACAGTGCCACCATGCCACAGCCCTCACTGCTCCCAGTGGATCATGGGAAACAGCAAGGACTGTTCTAGAAAGAGCCTGAGAGCATTGCACTTGCTCAAGGTCGAACAACAGAACGGAAAGGGATGATATCACCGACTAAAACTATACACATTTATAAATGGACGTGATGTTAATCATTTTAATAAGTCTTTTATCTATAATATGTCATTAAATTATAGAGTAAGGATTCAAACTGAGACTTGTATGTGACATGTAACAAAAATAAGTCAAAATGACTACAGAGGTATTGAGGTTTTTTTGTTTATTTTTCATTTAGAGAGACTAGAAAGAGGATGGTGAGGCACTGTAGTGTTTCTTATAACTATAAGCGGATAAAACGTACGTTGTCAGTTGTGTTTTTTAGCAAATAAAAAATTCCGAATTTAGGAAGAGGAACTAGGAGCCCAAATATCTTAGGAATATCTGTTCAGGATATACAATGGCTTGCGCAACTATTACCCAATCCAGTACACCAATGTTCTGAGTCATCTTGGATAGACTTTAGTTTTACTTATGATCCTGTGTAGAATAAGGATGGATTTGGGCAAAATTATTTGCAATCAATAAGAATAAAAGTTGGTCGGTATGGTGGCAGAGTGGCTAGCACTCCTGCCTTCCAATAAGAGACGGTCATGGGTTTGACTCTCGCTCAGGGTCTTTTTGTTTACATGTTTTCCCCCGTGCTTGCTTGGGAAAAAATTATATTTATTCAAATATTGGGATGCGACATGTCTGAAGGATTATAAAATAATATACAACCCGAATTCCGGAAAAGTTGGGACGTTATTTATATTTGAAAAAAACAACAAAAGAAAAACTTTTAAATCACACGAGCCAATATTTTATTGCCAATACAGGATAGATAACATAATAGTTGTTTATGTTTAAACTGTGAGATTTTTACAATCTCGTTCACAAAATGAGCTCATTTCAACTTTGATGCCTGCTACAGGTCTTAAAAAAGTTAAGTCGAGCCCAAGTTCACCATGGTGTAGCATCTTCTCTTCTTTTCAAAACAGTTTCTTCCTAAAATTACATTAGGGAGTTTTTCCTTGCCATCGTCGCCTAAGGCTTGCTCATTGGGATACATTGCGCACGGCCAGATTTTCCTTTTTCTTTTTACTATTTACCCTCTGTGAAGCTGCTGTGAGACAATGTGTATTGTTAAAAGCGCTTTATAAATAAAATTGTTTTGAATTTCAAGATGTATGGACCTCGAGGTTATGAGTTTCTGGAGTTTCGCTGTTGGATTTTGGTCCCATTCTTGCCTGATATAAGTTTCCAGCAACTGGTCGTGCTTGACGTATTTTTCCTTTAACGATGCGCCAAATGTCCTCTGTCGGTGAAAGATCTGGACTGCAGGCGGCCAATTCAGCACCCGGACCCTTCTACGACGAAGCCATGCTGTTGCTCTTGTAATAGCTGCAGTATGTGGTTTTTCATTGTCCTGCAGTAATACACCAGACCTTCCCTGAAATAGAGGTCATTTGGAAGGGAGCATATGTTGCTCTAAAACCTTTATATACCTTTCAACATTCATAAGGCCTTCCATAGCATGCAAGCTGCCCATACCGTACGCACTTATGCAATCCCATAACAGCAGAGAAGCCTTTGCAGTTTGTCGTTGAGGAACATTGTTTTTAAAGAATTCCACAACCTTTTTACGCACTCTTTCACCGATTGGAGAACCTCTGCCCATCTTTAATTCTGAGAGCCTCCCTAAGACATCCCTTTTATAGCCAACCACGTTATAGAGCTGATATCAATTAACGTATTTATATAAGTTAACCCTTGTTGAAGTCCAGTTTAATCCTTTTTAAATTCTTGCTTTTTCAGCCGTTCTTTGCCCCGTCCCAAATATTTTGAGACCTGTAGAAGGCATCAAAATTGAAATGAGTTCGTTAAGTGGATAAAAGTATAAAATTTCTGTTTAAACTTTTCTTTTGTTATCTGTTATATTGTGAATAAAATATTGGCTCATGTGATTGGAAAGTCTTTTGCTTATTTTTTTATTCAAATTTTAAAAAGCTTCTGAGCCCTAATTCTTGTCACATTTAAACAAATACCCACTTCCCGTCCATCAACCTGTCGATCTTGTGTATTTGCTATCTATCATGGTGATGGGCTGAACAGTTCATTTTGGCAAAAAAAGAAAATATTTATGAAAGTGCCACCGGAAACATTAACAAACTTCCAAACCGTTTCTGCCCTCGGTTAGCCGTGGTACAGGCACATTTTTCAACCTGTCATTTTTCATGTGACTAAAAATATGTGATGAGCACTGAGTAGGAATTTAACCTGCATGCCAAACAGCCAGACGTTTCTAACCCCCCACCCCCACCCCCCACTAGACATCTGTGCACTTTCTTACAAGTGAAAATGAGAGATGTGCTCTAATGATGTCTTCCTGGCTGTGAGCTTTTCATTTCTCATCATCAAGTGCTTGGAATTCTGCTTGCTCAGCACTTTAACAGGAATTGGAGGGGTGGGTGGGGGGTATGAACTCATTGGGGAATTGTATGAGTTTGATGCGATTTCACTGCCAAAACATCAACGATGCTGGCGAAGAAGGAGAAAAAAAACTTTAGCCAAAAATCTCCTTGGCTTAATATTTAAGTAAGCTCCCCAGGGTCTTTACATCGGCTCATGAATTTATATTTTAACATACTAGTCCTGAGTCTGACACATTGCAGATGTGTTGCAAACAATCCACATGAAAAATGACTCGGTGATGAATTAGCAGTTTTGATGTTCATTTTCATAACCAAAATTCGGCGAATCGTCTAAGGGAGCCGTGACACATTTTAAACGTATTTTTCACCGCAATAACATTTCTGGAGAACTTTCTCAGCAAACTGTAGACTTCAGGATCAATTCCTTTGTATGTTTCATGCTTGATTGTAGCTCCTAAAAGTTCCAGAAACTCTGGATTCCATTGAGGCCCCCTTGGTTACGATATGGAGATTTGGGCAGATGCAAGTTTACATTTACAGGGACTCTTATTCAGAGCAACTTACAACCAAGCACATGGGGGTTAAGGGCCTTTCTCAGGGGCCCAGCAGTGGTAGCATGGCTTTGATGAGAATCGAATCCCAGTCTTCAGATCAGCATTCCAGCAACTTCAGCAATTCAGTCCCAAAGCAGCTTTACAGAAGGTAAACAGCAAGAAGAAAAAGAAAAATCTGCATGAACTAGGCTATGGCTTGAACCACAGCAACACCACAGTAACGTAACAGAAGGAAAACAATTAATACACCAACTAATGAGGGACAACTGGTCAACTACACAGAAAAACACCAAGAGCTAATTGAGAACTAAGGAGAGGACAGGGTGAAGAACAACCCTAACCCTACATCCAAAAACCTAGGTAGCTGACTTGGTGCCTCGCTACCTTATCAGGGGATGACTTGTAAGGCAGCGAAGGCACCTGTGGAAACAGTTTTGGACCGCCTTCTGAGGCCGCGTAACGTAACGTAGCAACGTGACGTTGCTAGTATTACCCTTCGTGCCATCTGGTGGCATGTTTCAGTCGCATTCAGTCTCCAATGCCAAGTCCAGCATAATTCATTAATAAAGCCACTCCACCTCGGCGAACACGTCGTATAGGGTTGTGAGATATCAAAAGCTGTAAAGGATACAGTACTTCTATACTGCTTTTAAAAAGCGCCCAGCTGAAGGTTTGTCAGGAGGCAGGAAGTAAAGCTAACATTGAATTCGGATGTGCCTTGATGCCTTCCTGCCTTAAAATGTGTCCTCTGAAGGTAGCATTTTCCAGTTTTAGGACGCAGCCAACAAGAGAACACGCATGGCACAGAGGAAAAAGGGCATAATAGAAAAAATGTTTGTCAAATAAACATGGTTGCCCTCTGGAGGCCTGTCGAAGTGGTGTCCGGTGTATTTCTGACACGTTCAGATTTTTGGAAGCCATTTTTGGTTCCCTACCAGTCCATGTCTGTTGTCAAGACAATCTTATTTTATTACTGTAGCACTAACAAAGATATATAAGTAAAAAAAAAAAAAAAAGTTTAATTCTCTTAAAAGAACTTCACACTTACTTTTTTAGACCGGATAAACCTTTATAGGGCTACTCGGATCAGTCATTTAACAATAGTATTTATCATTTTGTTAATTCTAAAGAGAACATTTTCAACTTGAAATCAAAGTGCAAACCTGTGTATGAAATAATTACACACGTTTATACTAAAAAGATCATAAAAATGTGTAAAAATATTCCTAATTTATAAAAAGTACCATAATCTCCTGCTAATTGCAGGCTCCTAATGGCTCCTTAGTGTGTTTCATTATAGCGCGCAACCTGACGCTATCTAACGGTGCCCAGTTGTTGATTTCCATTGTTAGCTTAATGGCATTAATAACATGGTGCAGAGTTAGTGCTTGCATTAATGATGATGGAATCCTCGTTAATCTATCATCCCACACTGCAAGCTGCCCCGGACGAGAGAACGCATCACCCGAGGATTACCATGATGAGCTCTTTCCACCTGGGCACCGCAAACACCTGCCAAAATATTGGCAATTAGAGGCTAATTAGTTGCGAGTGTTTTCCGAGTGAAAAGCAAAGGAGCGTATTTTTTTTTCCCTGTGCCCGCATGCTGTCTGCTGCTATTGCGCCCCTCAGGTGCTTCTCATCCTTAGAACAAAACCAGTGCTCTGGATCAACATATGCAAATGATTTATTAATTACTCCTCAACATAATGACCACGTTTTATACATCGAACCCATCCTGTCTCATCACATACCCTCCTGGAACAAGACCCTGAGCTGCAAATGCCTGCGTGCGCACTTTTCTTAGATATTCTATAAAAAAAACATCAAATGATGCCAAGCCAAATAAACTGGATTCATTAACACATTTGTATGTGAACCAGTTACTTTTACCCCCTCATCCCACAGCAATTTGTCCTATGGGGAAATAAATAAAAATGCACTTATTATTATTATTATCATCCAATTATAGTTTTATATATATTTATAAAGTTATAACATTGCTCCCTTGCCAGCCTTGTCTTTATTTCTCAGTTTTTCTCAACCCAGCTTGGGATTCACTTCTTCCGGTTTGGCCACCAGGGGCTGGGGCTGGGCTGGTCCGAAAACGAATGTTCGGCCAAGGGTGGCAATTCCGCTTTGCTAGATCACAACAAAACTGGATGTAGTCGATGTACTGAGAGAAGAGCAGAGGACCAAATACTGAGCCTTGTGGGACCCCAGTAGAGCGTTTGCATGATACAGATGATGTCACTTCCCTCCATGTTAGCCTACTATGAACAACCTTAGTTAGGAAGCAGATTATTGGCATGCTGCTCCACAATTTTCAAGACAGGACAGTCTTTTGGTTGACTGTATAAAATCGGTCAATATGTGTTGTCCTCCACCTTCTCTCTGATGATCTCAGTTCTCTTGAACTGCTGTGCCACAGATTCTACAGCCAAAGAGCAAATCAAGAAGCGTTCTTGCGCTTGGCAGAAAGAGAGAAAAGAAGATCTATGGTTGGAAAAAAGAGAGAGGATAAAGTGTGAGATTCAGAAAACGTGGTCAGGACGGGACAAAAGTCGGCAAGGAGCTACAGAGGAAGTAAAAGGGGGGCAGAGTGGAGAGGTGCTGGGTTATGGAGAGGTGCTGGCAGCTTGGAAAGAATATGAAGAGAAAGGCTGAACAATCCCAGGTGATGATCAGAGTTCTAAAGTGTGGTAGTGGTCATGTTCATAGCTGTAGAAGGACGAGTGAAGATCAGATCCAGTACATTGTTGGTGGTGGGCCAACTAGACCAAAAAATTCCAAGGCCGATTTTTTTCCCCCCCTAGTGCAGCTCTGCCTGTATATTAAACCAATATCTGAGTTTTCATGAACAACTCGCAGTAAATTTCTTTCTTCCACTGACAGCGAATCCTTTCCTGTACAGTTGAAAAACGGAAAAGAAAATATATCATATCTACACAAACAAATATAGATAATAGAGTATGAATTTATGAACTTCTACAAATGGAAGCTCAAGAGAAGAACAACTGCAAGTCAAGGGTTCAGTAAAAAAAAGTTCTAAGCTGGAAAACTTATTTCTACTTATAATTGGCATCCTCATTTTTAGTAAATGCAGAGCTAATTTTTGGACAGCCATGACACTGTTTCCTCAATCTGTTAACTGTCGTATTTTGGATGCGACAGCGAACCTCAACGTGCTGAAAGTGCAATCTGGGATGCTGAGCTGTGAATCAGTTTATGTTTAAAATATAACATGCGCATGTTGATTTACATTCATACATGTGCATCCGAACGCAACACGATTTCCATAAAAAATCAAGCAGGCACGCTGCGGAAAATGAACACGTTTGCGATATGCTTGGCTCTGACGCATGGATCACACTTATCTGACATTGAAAGTTTAACCGTGTGAAATAAATGAAGGGGAAGCATGGCAAAAGACGATTTATTTTCTAATAATACGTGAAGTTCTTATTATGCTCATGTAAAAAGCTTGACATTTTCATTATGTTCAGTTTGACCTTCAGGCTGGAAGGATTCAGAGTGTAGCGAGACTTCACTGCTATCACGTCATTAATCTAATTAGTGAAAAAAGGTTCACGCTTAGTGTTTGTATGTATCACAAAAAGGATTATAGTGAACGTGAAATGAACATCGTTTTCGCTCATATTAATTTACCTCATGTGTCTGTTTGAAAGGATTCCCCTAATGTGTGTGTGTGTGTGTGTTTTGTAGTCACTGTTTGTCCCAAATGGGACTGGTACCAGTGCTGTACCACTCCATCATCAACTGCAACACTGACCTGCGCCCTGAGTTAATTATAGGTTTGTTTCCGAGCATGTAGAACCCATTATGCAACACTAAATTAATCTAATGATGCAGTAATAAAATGAACATACACACACACACACACACACACATTGCCATATATAACAGATTCACTCATTACATGTTTGTGATGCCATGTCCCATTTGCATGGGTTATTAAAGTGGACTAATGGCACTGCGCCCCGGTGCTTCCAAGTTTAATGGTCAATCATTAATGCTTATCACCAAGCGTTGCAGAAACAGTTCAGGTCAGTTTGGTCGTTTACTTATGAGAGAATTTAAAAAGAAGGGACTAAAACAGTGGTCAATTCATATATATATAGAGTATATGAATATATGAATACAACCAGTTTAAATGTACCTGGTCCTTATACTAGCTCTCTACTGCAATGTGTCACTTCCTGTTTTATGAGTTGTTATATGAATATTTTACCAATGCCGGCAAATGATAAAGAAAATAAATGCTACTACAGTGACTTAATTAGTGTCCTATAAAAGCACATCCCAATGTGTGTTATTTCTTTTATAACAGCTAATTTGTAGGAGCTTACATTTTTCTATTTCATTGCCTCGTTTTCCGAATTGGCAAGGCAGCTTGGTTGGTTGGTCGGTCATCAGTGGTTAGCGCTCCTGCCTCACAGCAAGAAGGTCATGGGTTTGATTCCCACGCATAGTGTTTCTGAAATTATGACCTATTTATGACCAATCATTTTTTCTGTTTTCTGTGAAATTGAATGTTTCAGAACAGCCTCGAAACAAGTTTGTTCTTGTTAACACTTACTTTATAGCAACTCAAGAGACTTTCTCTTGTCAGAAAACGAGAAGCAGCTTGATCGTTGGTCATTACAAAATGCTGATGCTGCAGTCTCAGGCAAAAATGGTACGTAGTCATCTCTTTCCACATATAAAGTTGTTTACTGTGCAAACCGTCATACCAATCAGAATCAAGAATATAATATAATAGCACTGCGGTCTATACCGCATATGGTATATAGAATGTGTCTATACCGTATATGGTATATAGTATGTGTCTATACCGTATATGGTATATAGTATGTGTCTATACCGTATATGGTATATAG
>JAOUQX010000035.1:1774202-1784350 GCA_028566295.1 Liobagrus marginatus
ATACAGTGCATACATCCATACGTATTTATATACAGGTGCATCTCAATCATTTAGAATGTCGTGGAAAAGTTCATTTCAATAATTCGACTCAAATTGTGGAACTCGTGTATTAAATAAATGAAATGCACACAGACTGGAATACTTTGTGTTTGGTACGAAGTGTTTGGTTCTTTTAATTGTGATGATTTTGGCCACATTTAACAAAAACCCACCCATATTCACTCTCAACTAATTATAATACTTCATAAGACCAAAAAAAAAAAATATTTTTAGTGAATTGTTGGCCTTCTGGAATGTATGTTTACTAAATATGTTCTTTTTATTGGTCTTCTGAAGTATTATAATTAGTTGAGAGTGAATTGGTGGGTTTTTGTTCGATGTGGCCAAAATCATCACAATATCAATTTAAATTTATTTATTTATTCATTTTTTAAAAATCCATTCCTAATACTACAGGAATGGAGTATTAGGTAGAGTAGTATACAGTAGAGTCCAAAGGGGGAAACTATAATGCATTTTTAAGAACCGTGACAACAACTGAATTGAAAATACTCCTGTGCTAATAGATATTTTAGTTTTCTTGATAATTTGTATATATAACCTCATCATATTCTTTGTTCCGTCAGGCGGAGGGTCAGAGGTCTGAGGTGACCGTGATCGAGCGTCTGCAGAGGCTCGTCATAGTAGCTGACTGTCAGGTGTATTTGGCCGTGCTGTCCTTTGTCCGACAGGAGCTTTCAGGTTTGTGATTTATTAATTTTTTGAAATAATCAGGTGTATTGAACAATATTGATGCGTCATTTGTGTTTATTTATTTATTTGTGGTTATTTAGGGTTTGGTCAAAAATAAATAACAATACCGTTCTGTTCAGGTTACATTAAAGCTGGCTGGGTTCTCCGTAAGGCCTGGAAATCGTACAATAAATGCTACAATGAAATCACCCGCTTGCAGGAAGCTTGCCACCGGAGGAGCTCGGCACCACAGGCGGAACTTTCTTTTGATCAACCAAACCAGGATCAGAATACCTCAATTCCTGATCCCACAGAGGTTTCCTGTAGTGAACCTGCACGTGGTCAGAATTGTCCGCTGGCTCCTGTTTCAGATGAGTCACATGATCCCATTCAGCTTAAGGACGGCCACAAAGCTTCGTCTGCTCGGTCCAAATCTCAGCCTCGGCTCGATTACAGCGTGACCTCCGAGTCCCTGGGTCGACTCAAGGGTTCGGTCAGCTTCGGCTACGGTCTGTTCCACCTCTGCATCTCTATGGTGCCACCTCACCTGCTAAGGATCATTAACCTGCTGGGATTCCCCGGCTCACGGCAGGAGGGGCTCGAAGCCCTCACGTACTGCAGCGAAAGTAAGGACATGAAGGCCCCTCTCTCTACGTGAGTAGGTGTAAGCAAGCATGCAAAATATAATCGCACTGGAATTGCATACTGTGTAATTCAATTTTTTATTAAGTTTCATTAACACTAACTACGTTAGTATGTATATACGCACACACACACACGCACACACACACACATAAAAACCTATATATATATATATGTATGTGTTTATATATACACGCGCATAAAAACCAATCATATTCTATATGCATATGAAACAGGTGAAGGAAGGTGTTGCATAACTGATATTCAGAACTGATTTGACACAATGATAACTTTATTTCTACAGCAGTATAAATTGATGGGCCTGCGACTAAAAGAAAAGAAAAATAGATTAATATTCAATCTTGACCTACACTTCAGGATCTTTGTGCAATAAAAGCGTATATAACAAGTAAAAATAGTGACAACAATTTAAAAAAAGCAAAGCTTTTAGCCCATCTGAATAATAAAAGAATGCTTAGCTAGTGTGCTTAGTTAGTGTGCGTTAATACTCCCAGTATTACGAGCACAACGAGGTTGTAGTGGAATTATGTAGCGCGTTATTTGCTGATATATCAAATTACAGCAGGGCTGTAATGGCGGTCCTGCACGCAATTTTCGAAACATCAACCAAATACAAACGTCAACAAAGTGCCATATCTATATAAATATATCGGTGGATCTGATTTTTCAAAACCGATATTTAATAACGATATCATTAAAAATATCAGTAAAACTGATTATCGGTCGTTCTCTAGTCTACCGGCATGTAGAAATGATATGTCAAGCGGTTTATTATCGGATACATTAAATAACAATGTATGGCTGCATGATCTTCAACAGTGATTGTGATGTGTGTGTCTCAGTCTGGCCCTGCTGTGGTACCAAACGGTCGTACAGCCCTTCTTTGCACTTGATGGCTCTGAAACAGAGGCGGGACTTCAGGCTGCCAAAGCCATCCTTCAGAAAAAGGAAGCCGAGTATCCAAACTCGTCACTTTTCACCTTCTTTAAAGGACGAGTGCAGCGGCTCGAGGTAAGCTGGTCTTTTCGGCTCCCTGTTGTATAAGCATTATAGTATTGCTGAGTCGGCGTTCTCCAATCGGTTTTGTGTTCCGTTCTGTCCTGCCCTAAGTGTCAGATCAGCAGTGCTTTAACGTGCTTTAATAAAGCTTTGGAACTGGCTTCAGAACAGAGGGAACTCCAGCACATCTGTCTCTATGAGATTGGTAAGTCACTCTGTACCCATGCGGCTAATACACATAAAAGTAGTGCACACAGTTATTATTTTTTTATGTTTCATAACCATCCTAATAAAGCGACTGACTGAATTACAGATTTAATAAGTAAATGATATACCGACTGACTTTATATCCTGTTTTAAAAATACATATACTCATTAACTCACTCACTGACTGATAGAATGTTTTAACTGACATTAGAGCGTTATGGACTGTCTGGCTTCCTAAATTGTTTATAAAGTACCTTCTCGCTGCCTTATGGACTGATTTACTGTCTAAACCGTATTTAAGTTACTTACTGACTTAATTTGTAACTTGTATTAAAATTTCAAAGGTTACAATTAAGGACTGACCAATTTTTCTGTAAGTACTGACCGACTGACCGTCTTTCTGAGCCACTAAATCAGTGATTGACGGAATATTGTTATTTTCTGCAAGTCCCTTAGTCATGATCACTGTCTGACTTAATCCGACTGACATGGGCGGTGTAACGGCTCACCTGTTAAGGCTCTGGGTCGGGGTTCAAACTGGCAAGTTACAATCATTGGGCCCTTGAGCAAGGCCCTTAACCGCTGTTGCTTTAGAGGAGCCGCACTCTCTGGCTGCTAATAAACTGGGATATGTGAACACTACCCGATTTTATTATATAATCAATTAAATGACCTACTGGCTACTGATTGACTGACTGAATGATGTATTTACTAATTCAATGACTGACCGACTGATTGGATAATCGACTTAGTAATTTAATGACTGACTGTACAGTATGATTGACTTACTATAAAAATGACTTTTCAAGCGCTTCCTCAACTCTAAAACAGCAAGTTCCCTTTCCTTGGAAGTTTACACCGTGTTGACGTGTTGCAGGTTGGTGCAGTATGATGGAGCTGAGTTTCACCGAGGCGTACAGAGCATTCGAGCATCTGAGAATGGAGTCACGCTGGTCCCAGTGCTACTACTCTTACCTCACTGGCGGTACGGAGTCTCTGAATAATCATGTAATGGGAATTACATTGTTAAATGAACAAATGAAGTTTTCTCTCTTTATATAATTATCAGTTAATGTCTGAGTTAGTTTATTCGACTGTTTGGAGTGTGGGAAGAGTCTAACCTGTTGCAAAAAAGGTGGGGGTTTATTACTTGTGTCTGGTTGGTTAGGGAAGATAAGCAATGGTCAGGAGGTAATTAAGCAGAGGTGAACCTTAGGTTAAGCTAGCCAGCTGCAATGGTCATCAAGATAAACTTACTTTGCAGAACCTCCTCTCCACTCCAATGAGATTGACTCATTGATGGGTAAATTTCCATTACAATCACAAAAATAATAACCATGAGGTCAGTGGTATAGCCAATTAGATTTATAATACCTTCTAGTACTTGTGAATTTCTGGCTGTGTTTGTATGTCAGTGTGTCAGGGAGCTGCCGGCGATCTGGACGGAGCTTGTAGCGTATTGAAAGATGCAGCTCGGGTTTTTAAGAGAAAACACAATCAGATTGAGCAGTTTTCCATGAGGAAGGTAAGTGTGACACATTAATACACACGAACAGGAAACGCTGAAGTTACTTCCACCGGATTTAAGCTTTAACCTGTTGGGTTTTATGCAGGAAGTCATTGCAATCCAGGCATATTCATATTTAATAATACACTTACAGCCGTGAATCGGTTTCGTCAAATGGTATAAACATCGTGAAAAACACACATTATGCACGTCACATCATTTGAAGAAAAAGGAAGAAAGAAAAAAAAAAAGCTTTCTGTGTAGTTGTAGTTTAATTAAAGCGCACTTAATTAAACCCTAATTAAAGGTTTAATTAAAAGGAGGTCCGAGTGACCTGAATTCATCGGACGACATAATTAACATTAAGCTGAATTTATTCATACGGATACACTGTTCTCTGTCATGACTATTACATTTCTGCCGCTTTGTGTGGGTGGGTGTCAATAGGCTGAGGATTTAAGGAAGCCCATGCCTACGAAAGAGCGATGTACGATGGCTGCCATCGAGGTTCTGTACCTATGGAAAGCTCTTCCGAACTGCTCCGACAGCAACCTGCAACTCATGATTGAAGGCAAATCAAAATTCACCTCTAGAAAAAATTCCATAACCAGCCACTTTTATTTAGCAGAAGTAAATGACAAACAATATATTATTATCTATCTTGTGTATTATCTTTGTTCCTGCATCAGTTCTGCAGCAGATGGACGGCTCGTCGCACTGTGGGCTGAAACACCTTCTGCTGGGGGCCGTGCACAAAAGCCTAGGAGACAACGCGCATGCGATGCAGGTACAAAACACTGATCAAATTTATATTTATGTCTAACATACAGCGTAGATATCTGACATACCGACCGGGTTGCTTTCTATGTTCCGAGATTTACTTGCAAATATTTACAATGTTCAACGTTCGTGTTTGTTTTTGCGCAGTGTTTTCAGACGGCTTTGAACAACGAAGAGGGGCGTGTCAGTAACTCGTACGTGCAGCCTTATTCACTCTACGAGATGGGATGTGTCCTGGTGGAAAACCCTGAGGCAAGTCTTTCTGTGTGTGTGTGTGGTTGCATGGTTGTTTTAATGCAGATTTTATCATTCTTGAAACAGCCCATAAATCTGCATGTGGGTTCAAGCTGGAATGTTTGAGATAAAGAAGTATTTGGATGCAACACCTGTTTAAATATTATGGATCATAAATACACTGTTCACTCCGGCTAAAAATAAATCATGGATTTTGCTCTTCTTTCTAGTCTTCAGCCAAAGGAAAAGTTCTGCTTCTTCAAGCCAAGGTACATTAGATTTACATAATAATAATAATAATGGCAGCAATTCATAAAATTTGAATAACAACTTTGATATTGGTTTATTACTACTACTTCTATAGTAGTATAGATATTCCAACTGGGGTTTGCGAACCCCTGGGGGTTTGTGAGGGAATTGCAGGGGGTTCGTAAGTTGATGGCAAATAGTTAATTATTATATTTATAAATCATTAAAAATTGAAGAAGTAACAGGCTATAAGTAATATTAAAATAGAACTCTTAACACATACTAACAAATATATATTTCATTTGTTTAATTTGTCTCATGTGACCGACAAATCAGATTTCACGACGTACAACAAATAAATGGCGATCGTATGGTTTGATCAAACAAGCATTACTGTAGGTATGACTAGAGCAGAGGTATTCAGACTCCCCCTGGTGGTATACTGACATTATTGTAAATGTAGCACAGGTGAAAAAAAGCAAACGCTAAAATATTAGTTAAAGTTGAGTTTATTGGTCACATGCACATCATACAGTACAACATACAGTGAAATTCTTTGATTCTGCATATCCCAGCATACAAATTTGAACGCTGGGGTCAGAGCGCAGGGTCAGCCAGAACGAACGGGGCCCTTAGAGCAAGATTAGGGTTAAGGGCCTTGCTCAAGGACCCAACGACGGTGGCTTGAACCCCCGACCCTCTGATCACTGACCCAGAGCCTTATACCATTGAGCCACCACCAATATGGTTGATTATTAAAAAAGTAGGCTGTGAGTTCAGATCCCAGCACCCCCAAGCTGGCGATGTAGAATTGCCCACTTTGTGTAAATAATTTATCACTCAAATTATTTCAGTTAATTATAATGTGAAAATGTGAAACTTTCAGTATAATATTTACTGAAGATTCTATTAAAGCATGCGACTTAAATGCAATTAAATAAGTATCATCAGCCACTAGATTTATTAGGAACGCTACCGAAACTGTTGGAAAAACACGCTTTCATTTTACTTTACATTAAAATTATATTTAATGTTGATTTAGGGCCGGGCGATATGGCCAAAAAAAAAAATGATCGTGATAAAATGTTCCATATCCGTCGATATCGATAATGATCACGATAAGTGCCAAACGTTGATTTTTCAAATAGAGTTGAATATCAAATTTAAGGGCCGATTTTTGCTCCTGAGTGAAAGTAGCAGACCTTTGTTTTTTTTTGTTTTTTTTATAAACGACTCCTTATTGTCAGAACGTGACATGAACACGTTCTCAAAACCGAGGTAGGATATTACTAATAAACTCAATATCAATAATATAATAGCAATATTAATAGAATATCTAAAAGATATTTATAATAAATGTAAGAAGTGTAATATGATACAACACCTGGTACACGGCTCTGACTGCAAATGTAAACTTAAAGTGCTTGACGTCCATAGCGCCTGGAAGCCTGTATGCTAAATGCCAGCGCAGCGTTACGCATAGCGCCAAACATTATATCGAGCATTTATTGAACTCTTATTATCGTTTTATTAAGGGAAATGATGACTCGATAATTATCGCTGTATCGGCCAGTCCTACGTTGTTTTATCAGTGAAAAAACATCACTCTGGAAGCGTCTATTTTATGAATCGAACCCTTACGAAGGGTTTTAATGCTAAACCTAATTGGACAGTAAAATCGATATTAGGAAATGATGATGATAATAATAATAATATTCCTAATTAACTAGTAAACTGGTCATTCAGTGTTCTGTGTCGTTCTATAGGAGGATTTCTCAGCGTACGAGTTTGAGAACAGGCTTCACATGCGAATCCACACGGCTTTAGCTTCACTTGCTGCAGATTCTCCACAATAACGTCTTCTGAAAGAATAAGTGTTTAAGATCCTCCTAAGATACAAGATGTAGACCATCAGAAACCAAGAAAGAAGGTAAAGCGCAGCTTCTGAGTTGCAGTAACGATGGTAGAGTTCATGAGTAAATGTGGAGTTTTTTTTGTTTTTTGTTTGTTTTTTTCTTCCAGGTGCACTTTATATTTTTATTACATTTTTTTTATACATTTTTTTTATTTTTATTTTTTTTAAGTTTTTGCATACTGAAATATTCCCGCTGGAAAACGAACAACAACTCCATTTCAATTTTGGCGTCCAGTCCCAAAGCACATGATTTATGACGCGTTCAGTTTAAATTAGTGCCTGTGACTACTAATGTATTTCAGCGTTTACTGAATAGTAGCTTTAAAATGTTCCCTTTGAGATATTTCAAATAGGTAAGCTTTAAAGTACTTTTTTTTTTTTTTTTAGTTTCTCTGTTTAGTTTTATAGGCATTTTGTGGTCAGTAATGTGATGCCCGCAGGTCGTGCATGCGGTCCTATAGTATCGTACATCACCACAAGCTCACCAAGCGTCACCGAAAGTTGCCAAATCATAACCGAGCACGCCTTCTAAAGCGTGGGCTGTGTTCGAGGTTTAAACTTCACTTGTGCAGCTAGCGGTTTAGCAGCTATGTTATTTTGTTCGTACGAAATCCTAAGAAGTGTGCGATTTGATACGCTCCGATATCGTTTGATTAGCGGCGAAGTCGTTCTTCCAGCAACACATTCGAAGTTCTTTCATTTGTAAGTGCCATTTGTTGACTTTGGGTTACTGAACGTGTGTTCTGGATTACTAATACATTTAACAGGACCGTACTTCGGTTACTCCGTTAGCTGAGGTCAGACTTACCGTATATAATTCCATGCTTGTTTTAGTCACCCATCACTGTCTGAGGTTAGATCAAATATCCTCAATGTACGTACGGCAAGTCCGTGTGATTACATGATGAGTTAACATGTAGGATTCTGACCTACGTAATAGTTACTGTATGATGACCGGCTTACTAAAACGCTTTTAATAATTCAATTGAAATCATGTGGGATCACCGTTAATCGATTATTATTTATAAGTGTTGAGTGAACTTTGTGGGAAAAGGAGCAGATCTAGTTTAGCAATTAATAATAAGTAGCATTACAGTGGATTGGTTTGACGCATGGTGGCTAGTAAACAAGCGGGGAATTACATAAGCGAGAACGTTGACAGTTGTTGTTGTTTTTTTAATATGCGTTATTTTTAGCTCTTTTCTTCCAGCTTACAAAGTATTCCTTGTACCACGTCCTTATTCTAAACCGAGCACTTTTCACACAAGTGACTTTGTACTAGAAGATTGACCAATGTTCTACCAGATGTTGCTGATTACTGCCCTGCTGCAGTGTTGTTGAATAACTTGGTCAAATAAAATGATGATAATATAATCAAATAAAATGAAATATAATATATAATAAAATGGCTAACTGCAGTATTCGGACCTTACAACCTTACAACGACTACAGTAGATCATGTACTGAGAATAATATTAGCACGGTACAAGCAGCAATGTCTGTTTAAAGGAACTTGTTCTTGGTTTCTCTTATGCTCAGCAGTAACGTGAACTTTATTATATTAATGCTGTTCCTGACTTTCAGTTTGGAAAAATAAACAGTGGAGGTGTGTGTTGAGAAAAGTTGTGTGAACTCTTAAACTTCGGAATCGGTAAGGTGTTTGTAATAACTGTTTGTGTGTGTGTCTGTGTGTGTGTGTGTGTGTGTGTGTGTGTCTGTGTGTGTGTGTGTGTGTGTCTGTCTGTGTGTGTTGGGGGTATAGACTTATTCTTCACCTTAAAAGGAATGCGTTTCGATTATTTTTAAGCAGCCAATCATGTTGCAGCAGGATTCATGGAAAGTGGATCATTAATCTTTCTTCATGGATAAATTATGTATCCATCCATGTTTCGGTAGTACTTATGCTACACAGGGTCATATGGGAATTTGAAGTTTCTCCCAGAATGATATTATTATTATTATTATTATTAACAGAATACCATGCCATCCCAGACCTGCACTACAAACAATTTAGATACACCAATCAACCTACAACGCATGTCTTTGGACTTGGGGAGGAAATGACGAGGTTCACTACGAATATAAAAAAAAAAAAAAATGGTCCTTTATCTTAAATAAAAAGTCTTTACACCAAAGTAATAATAAAATACAGCTTGTAAATCAGATGGTAAACGTTACAATGGTCACAAGTGACAGTACAACTCGAACATATCTCAGTTAAAAAGAAAACTTAAATATTCTGCTTAGAAAGCTAGCTTTTCTTAAATAAGATGGTGCAACGAGACCCGCTAGTAAATAAATAGGCAGTAAAGTTAAAACGAAGCTATTTGACCGTGGACTACAGGACGCAGATGGAAAACACACACCTTCATAAACACTCGTTAGATCTGGGCTCACACTCATATTCAATCCTATAGTAGTGGAAAGGACTTCAGTGTGAAGACGGCAGTCTCAGGTGGGACGGACACTCGCGTGTGTTGACAGGACCGAATACTGCAGAAAGCTTCTCAAACACCACAACGTCTCTGTTAAAGACCATGTTTTGGAGACATCCGGTGTAGGATTCTGTAACCGGGAGGAACGGAAGCCGTTGCCGGTCTAGGAAACAGTAAAAAATATTAACAAGCTTTACTGAAGAGTTGTGAGCAGATAATGCACGACACATGCATAACACTTCATACACTTTACATAAGTCATAAATATCAAAATAGTTTCATTCAAATTTTTTTAAATTCAGCACTTGACAGGCAAGTGTTTATTTTATTGGTATTAGAAACAGCATGATTTTGGGTGGGATATATTACTGTTAGTGGGTGGGATATATTACTGTTAGTGGGTGGGATATATTACTGTTAGTGGGTG
>JAOUQX010000035.1:1973444-1987157 GCA_028566295.1 Liobagrus marginatus
CTCAAGGACCCAATGACGGTGGCTTGCCTGGTGTGGGGCTTGAACCCCTGACCCTCTGATCACTGACCCAGAGCCTTTTACCATTGAGCCACCACCACCCATTAAGGCCATGATTTGCAATACTGCTTTATATCGTTTGTAAAAATTTAAATTTCAGCGTCATTTCTTTTGATCCTAAACAAACCTCCCTTCCATCCTTAATTTTAATTACAAACGTACTCAAATGTGTGTCTGGGATTTCAAGAACAAGCGCTATTCCTGGCTGTGAACGTGACCATCATATTTTTCACAAGTGAATATTATTTTTTAGTCCTTGCGGGAACAAGACATCATAGGAGTATCTTGTTCATCCATTATCTAGCGCTTATCCTGTTCAGGGTCGCGGGGGCGCTGGAGCCTATCCCAGCTAACTTAGGGCGTGAGGCGAGGTAGGAGTATGTTAATTTAATGAGAATTACAAAATGTATCATTTTAAATCAAAGTTTGGAAATTAATAGTTGTGCCTTTATTTACTAAATTAAACATTCAGAGAATATTGAAGTCTCCTGGATTTAAGAAATTGGATCATTTAGTTTAGTGCCTAAGGGCACACGGCTGTAAGTGTAGGATGGACAGATGATTAAATGCTTTTAGTTACTGTCTGTATGGATGGATAGATAGTCAAATCAATTAGTGTTTGAATGCTTAAATGGATGGATGGATGGCTGGATGGATGTTGACAGACATGGGGCTTAATAAAGGATAGCTTACTTTCATCTTAGAAATAATGCTAAAATAAGAAATATTACATTACTACATTATGCTGAAATACTATTTCATGCGTTTATTACCTCCAGGTTGGATTACTGTAACGCTTTGCTGTCAGGATGCTTGGGTAGAACAATACGCAAACTCCAGTTAGTCTAAAATGCAGCTGCTAGAATTCTTACTAAAACCAGAAGGTGTGAACACATTACTCCGATTTTATCCACATTACATTGGCTCCCAGTTAAATATCGCATTGATTATAAAATACTACTATTGATGTATAAAACATTGAATGGTCTAAGCATATGTCTAGTTTTGTATGATCCTTCACGCCTACTTTTATCCAAAGGTGCAGGTTATTTACTCGTACCTCAGGTTAAAAAGGCCACAGCAGGGGGCAGAGCTTTTTCTTACAAAGCCCCACAGTTATGGAACAGTCTCCCAATTAGTGTTCGGTACTCAGACACAGTCTGAATGTTTAAGTCCAGGTTACCTTATTAGAAGTAATTCAATTCAAGTCAATTCAAATTTATTTCTATAGCACTTTTAGCAACAGACATTGTCCCAAAGCCCCTTGAGATATATGGTAAATGAGCAGATCAAGAGGCCAGAATATTGCCGGAGTCCCTTCCTGCACTTTGCTTGTAGTGTACATTGTATTTACTCAATATACGATCATACCCAATACCTCTCACCTTCTGTCTCACTGACGAGTTATACATGCTGCTCCCAGGCTCTCAGTGTTCCTGGACTCAGACCTTCCTGATCCATGCTGATGTCCGTCTTCTGGGAGGCGGTGATCACTGCTGCTGACGAAGGACGGCCGGTGACGGTGCTGTGCTTGGATTCTCCATCAGTGAACATTCTGACTTTGCAATGAACATTTTAGTGCTGAACCTGTAATCAACTTAGAACTGTGCTGATTTATGGACTGCTCAAAAGCTCCTGGTCAGAACTCTACGGGATATAAATATATTTAGACTGGACATCATCTATAACCACACACTCTGCTGACCCCCAGAGGAGGATGGTTTTACCCTTTAGTCTGGTTCCTCTCAAGGTTTTGTCCTAGGACCATCTTGAGGAGGTTTTCCTTACCACCGCCTCAGGCTTGCTCATTGTGATAAATTTAATTTCATAATTTTTAATGAATACATACTGTAAATGGCTGGATGGATGGATGGATTTAAGGGTGGGTGAATAGATGGATGGATGGATGGATGGGTGGATGGATGGATGGATGGATAGAGAGATCATATTGCTAGATGAATGATGAAATGGAGGAATCGACTACCCCAAGAGAACTGTTAAAACACTGCAGTAACCACAGAACTTCATTTCCTCTTAATGCACTTTAAATATTGTCTTTAAATACTGATGCTTTATATTACTGCCTGCTATTTGAACAAACATTAACACAAAAAAAAGCAATAGAAATGTCCTCATGTGAACTTTAAATCCCTTTTTTCTCTCTGAGGTTTTTCAGTTACGCAACCACATGACACGGTGAAACTAAAGCTGGCAAACAGACGAGCAGTTGTTGTTTGAGCTAATAAAAGAACGGCTTTGCTTTGTCCAACATTCCTGAACAGATTTGTATTATTTGTTGGGGCCTTTCTCACTCTATTAGCCATGCCTTTGGCTTTGGCAACATCAAACGTGTTTGTTACTAGGGTGGTATTAAACCAAATGTAAATATTCTCATTATTGAATTTTTTTTGTTGAATTAAAATTACAAAGTAAAGTAAATAGTTTTACTACTATTAGTTAACACATACCTGGAGTACTTTTAATTGGGCTATAATTCAAAACTTATTAATTGGTTCCAGTTTCTTTCCATGTATCATAAACCATGCCACTTGTTTGGTGTAAACATGATTAGAATAGATAGTATGGTATAGAAGTTCTTGCAATATTTAAACCATGAGACAATTGGGCTACAATAGAGAAAACCACATTAATATTTATTCATGTCAGACCACACCAGGAACCTGAGGCTTTATGGATGAAAAGATTGAGGTTTTTATATACGGATGAATGGGTAAATGGAGAAATTGTTAAATGTTTCAATGGTTTCATGTGTAAATGGTGGTATGTAAAGACAGATTGGTTAATTGGCAATTCAGTGGTAAATGAATGGATGACTTGATGGACAGTTGAATGAATCAATGGATGGTAAATAATAGGCTTAATGTTTAAACCTTCCTTATAGGCCATGAGGCAAAGGGGCTACAAAATGCAGAGACCACTTTGGTTTACTGTCTGCCAAGAACAAGAAATCTGAGGTTCAATTATTCACACTCGTGATGACTGATGGGGAGTGGTAGCTCAGGTGTCGGACTGCTGATCCTAAGACCGGGGGTTTGATTCCCAGCACCGCCACGTCTGGGCCACGTCTGGGCCACGTCTGGGCCACGTCTGGGCCACGTCTGGGCCACGTCTGGGCCACGTCTGGGCCACGGCCGGGCCACGGCTGGGCCACTGAGCAATGCCCTTAACTCTCCGGTTCTTGGTTGGATAAAAAAAGTAAGTCACTGGGCATCTGTCAAATAATATAAATGTAAATGACTGAATATTTGACAATATCACTGAATCTGATCTAATTTCAATTTATAAGGCTGAATTTGATATGATACATTACGATTAGTTACACATTGTGTTGTCTGATTATCCCACCATAGCTGCTAGGATTCAAACAGATTCAGTTCTAATATTAATAAAATCAGAATGACCTGAATTGCCAAGTACAGTGGGTTTACATTTCTCTAGGTGTGCTGGTGCTGAGTAATGAAAAGCAATTATATGAACATAAATAGAACTAAAGACATAATGATGATATCTTTTTAATTTGAAAAGAGACGTTCAAGAAAACCACAGCAAGTGTAGGAAAACTAAAACGCACGGCCCTGGTTTAGTTACCCGCCATTAAGCCCTGGTTTGGTGACGCGTTTCCGGTTTGGGTAGCTGAGGAACGCTTCCGCTGCTCCAGCGACGGTAGATGGTCGCGCTCCGGCCTGCAGCGAGGAGGAGAGAGCCATTTTGAGTTCAAATCCTCGTCCCAGATTCACGCGCTGTTTGTAGCGGCATTTCCGAAACGGTGTTAGGATCAAATTAGTTTTCGAGGTTGTGATTTGTTTTTCTTTTTTTGAAGATGAGCTCCGGAACGAACGTAGTGCAGGTGACGAACGTGTCACCGAGCTGCACCTCGGAGCAGATGCGCACTCTGTTCGGTTTCCTGGGAACCGTTGAAGAGCTCAAACTCTTCCCTCCAGAGTGAGTACAAATACTGCGAGATTATGTGTATATAAAAACGTTTAAAAATTTATATTTTATATATGTATCGTCGAATATTTCATTTCCGTTGACCGAATGCGGCGGAGATGCTTTGTGGCGTCAGCGGGAGTAGGCCGCGCTTTTTAGTCTCGTTAGCTTAGCATAGTTTAGCCACATGACTAGCATACTAAGGACCTAGCATGTTTCAAGGAACCATTTTTCAACATGGTGATCATTTCATATTTAGTTTGGTGGTTGGTGTTTAGTTATAGCAGGTTTTACTATATTTAATAAATTGATTAATTGATTGATTCGTTTTAGTAGGCGATTATTTAACGGTTTATGTAACGTTATTTGTTGTGTGCTCACGGAGGATAACGTACAAAAGAGAGCTTCTAATTTTTATTGTTTGTCATAGCACTGTGTTGCATCCAGATCCAGGAACAACCGTAAGAAAATAAAAATAAGCAAATACGAGCTAATTTTTTTTTTTTTAAATAAGATGACTGCAACATGAAAGATGGCAAGTAAAATAAATTAAAATGTAAGTACTTAATACGATATGGACATTTTTCCTTTTAATAATTGCTGATGAAATATTCGGATGTTCTTCCCTGACTATGATTTCACCTCAATTTTTGTGTCTCTGTTCGCTTTCTTTGGTAAGATTATCTTTTGGAATCGTGTTTATGCAAGTTCTTGTAAGCATGCAATCCAAGGATAAACTGAAGGGGACCTCGAGTATAACACTTGGGTCTTAATTATATAATAATATTCCTCGATTTCCTATGGGATATAATTACAACAATAACACAAAGAAGAGTTTACATTTGAAAATTAGAGACTAAAGTGAATTAACCATAATAATCTATGGACACCTGTGGCAGATTAACTAGCGCTTCTGCATCAGAAAGGTCATGGGTTCAATTCCTGCCCAGGGTGTTTCTGTGTGGAGTATGTTTTTTCCGTGCTTGTGCCGTTTTTCCCCTGTGTACTCTGGTTTCCTCCCAGTCATAGGTGGATCGGCTACTCTAAATTGTCCATAGTAGTGAATGTGAGTGTGAATGGTTGTTAGCTATGCGTTTGTCGATTGTACAGGGTGTACCCCACATCACACCCGAATTTAGCTGGGATAGACTTCCGCACCCCGAACAGGATAAGGGCTAGATAATGAATGAATCGATGGGAATTGGAAACATGTAGGCAATAAAGTGACAATACGGCCACTAAAGAAATAATAAGGTGGCGCTCAATATGAATAAACAAAGGCCATATGAATATGGTGTTCTTGTAAAGTGCATATTTTTGTTTCTCAAATATATTGATTGTATTTAGAAATGTCTCAGTGCTTGGTGACCCTGTGGGATCCCTCAACAATTACAACAGTGGGTTGATTTCTTACACGGATGCGGTTTAAATTTGGGTCCGAATTACGGCGTTGTGTTGCACATAATGATTGGGTGGCCCGTAAGTTTGTCAGCTTTTCATCATGTTTTTATTCTCACAATAAATGAAAAAAAAAAAAAAAAGTAGCTGTCATTTCTTGTCAAGATTCATGCTTGCTGGGCTAAACACAGCATTAACTGCCTGTAGGTGTCATTTATTTTGCATGGAAATATGTGTGGATGTAGTGAACAGACACAGCGTTTGTAGGACACGCTCTAACTTTTGACTGACGACACTAACTTTCTTCCTGTTGTGTGTTGCAGTGACTCCACCATGCCGGTGACATCTCGTGTGTGCTTCGTGAGGTTTAACGAGCAGGAGTCGGTCGGCGTTTCCCAGCACCTTACAAACACGGTCTTTGCGGACAGGGCTCTTATAGTTGTGCCCTATGCAGAAGGTTGGTACTTCCTGCTATTTGCCTTCACGTCGGTCCTGTTTCCTTTGGCAGATTGATGTACAGACAGCAGTCCATTGTGAAATCCACTTATATCGGTTTAAACTGGGATAACTGATGGTCTCACCATTAATTGACACAGTGACGAGTGCACGTTTCCTTCTCACAGCTGAATAACACAACCTTGCACACTGACTCATGCTCGGGTCGCCCGTGATTGATAGCTATCGGATTTATCGCTCCGGCTAGGCTAATAGGGCAAGAAAGTGGGTGTGGTCGCATCAAGAGTATCAGCTAGTCGCTAGTCTTATGCAAGACTAAACTAACAGCTTAGACCTTGAAGATCCTTGGCCTGCACAGTTAAGTAAAAAATGTGCTTAATGTCTTGTGTTTAGGAGCCTTTACAGTTCTGGAATTATTTACCATAACACAATATAGTGATTTAAAAGGCACACATGCCAATCAGATCCCACGTGCAATTCCTCATATCCAATCAGAAAGAGAAATTATCCCCTCAATTTCTTTGTCGTTCCAGTTTAAGGGAGGCACTTTCCACAGGGCTCTAAACGCAGACTGCTCCTTTAATCTCTCATCTAATACAGGGTGTCTGTGGCTCCTTAAAGTCTTAAATCCCATGATGTACAAAAAGCCTTAATTAGCATTAAAATGTCTTAAGTTCTTGTCTTAAAAATGCCATTGAACCAACCCAGTAAAAAGTTTTATTTATTATTTATTACTTGAAATGTTTGTCTATTTGTCAGGGAATAGGCAGCACCGTCTAAAATCCATGTTTGTGGGAAATTCGCTTGCGTTAGCTGCTGCGCACCGGACATTAACAAATGAAGTTGTACCTTAGTGAAGTGCAAATTTAATCAAGTAGGTTAAATTGATCTAGTTACATAATTCTAATTTTGCACCGCGGTTAAGACATGTTAATGGCAATGTGTTGGAGGTCCAGTGTATGTTTTATAAAAAATAAAAAAAAAATTCTAAACTCTGACCAATGGGGATCAAAGCTTTGGAGACCCCCAGGCAATGTAAAAACCCCAAAGCAGCTGTGGAAAACGCCAAACATTTCTTAGTTCTGCTTCTTTGCGCCCACAACAGTTTACCACAAAACGCTGCTTCTTTCCAAACACTCGCATCTGCATCAGCTTCAAGCACCACAGCTTTTACTCGAGCAGATATTCGAACAACGGTCAGCTTCACCACAACACTCGGTGCTGAGTTACTCTGTGTCCGCATACATAACAAAGCACCAGTATCCTATAATTCTAACGAGATTGTCGGGGACATTTTCCTAGCCGTAAACGGTGTTAAGGGAGGGAGCGGAGAGTGGGGACGCAAGTGCAATTTTTCAGCGGAACGTACTTTTAAAAGGTAATGTTTTAGACAGATATTTTTGCCTTTAAGAATAATAAATAAGAAGTGTGATCGCGCAATAACTGGTGGTATTCTGTAGAAATTTTGAACGATTTTAGTACAACTACAGTTTAAATATAGCGATGCACATTGTTCCTTTCAAACCCGTTAGCTGGGACAAAAGTAACAACAATACAAGTGAGATTTTTGCTACTCTTGATTTGATTAACTATACCTGATTATAACATTGCTAATGCAAACAATTTTTGTCCTTTATCTTTGCAAAAAAGATTAACCTTTTTAATTGACATATTGTCAATTAAAATTTGTTTTATCGAGTGTTTCAAAAGTAATGCAACAGTACGAACTTGAATTGTTAGCAATATTTATTTTGAGTAATCAATCCATTTGTATAAAACAGCCGGATGGAAGCCCTGAAAATTCCGAGGTGGAAGTGGAAAAGCCACGGTACGGCTAAAATCGGATGGCGAAAATGTCGTCAGGATGTGTTACAGCATTAAATACCATGTAGGTTAATCATTGCTGTGAGACAAAGAGAAACACAACTTGAATTTAACAAAAAAGTACCACTTCAGTAATTAACTTAGCACACCCGAAAACCAGCTATTTGGCAACTTGGTCAAGGGTTGTGTGCGCTGAATGTGCTGCTTAGTAAATAGTAAATGTAATAGTAATAATATAATATAATGTGAAAAATGTCATGGTTCTAAGATAATCGGTTTGTGACTTTCGTCTCATTCGTCCCGTTCCCGTTGTCCCCGCTCTCCCCTAATTTGTTGTATTGCGGACGAATTTGTCATTTTAAGATTGCTCCTAAATGTCCTTCCGCACGCTATTAATCGGTCTAGGTATACGGTATAGGGTCTTATAGTCTGAAATCTAACCCATCGAAACCTGCAGATACCCTGTAAAATCCATACTCTAAAAATCCAAAGGGAAATACTAAACTGTGCAGTGCTACGTGTTGGGATCTGGCTAGATAAAGAAAGCAGTGTTTCTTGGGGAATAATAGCAGATTCAGAGTAAATACCGAGGAGCATATTTCAGTGTGCAGTAATTCTTAAACTCTGTTCCCAGATCAGCGACACGGTCTGCAGTTCATTTGTAACATTTAAAGAACGAGTGATGGGGTGGACGCGCGCGCTCCTGGCACGTCTTTAGCGGTAAATGTGACCTTAGTGGGTCTTCTGCGTGGGCGTGCGTGCACAGATATAAAAGGCTGTTAGCGTTTGCAGTGTATCAGCAGTCTACACGTGGAGCGTTAGAAGGTATCGGGGGACAAAATGGTGAAGGCACCTGCTCATTCATTATCCTGCTCATGTTTTTTGGTCCCTCTTCCCACCTCCACCACCAGTTCATAATTTTAGACTGTCTCCTATTAAAAATGTTCTCTTGTTTGTTTGTGTCTGTGTGGTTTTTGTAGTGGAGAAGGCAAACGCAGAGCCCCCTCCCTGAAGGCTGAAAGTGGTCCTCTCCCTGCCAACAGGCGACTGTAGGCAATTACAAAACGCCAGCCACCACACCTTTTCGCCCCCTTCTCTTCTTGTTTCCTTCCCTCTTTCTTCTTCTTGTGCTTTCTTTTTCTCTCTGGTTTTCTCCTAGGTATATAAACTTAATTGTGCGTAGTTTGCCACTATGCCTAGCTCTCCACATGAAACTTTGTGGTTCTGTCAAACATGTCCTCTTCTTTTTGTTTTTTTTTTTGCCACTGAAGTGACTCCATAGGGATTGATCCAGACATTGTACACTAAACTAATAAGCAGGGTGTTTTTTTTGTTGTTGTTTTTTTTTCCCCCCCCAATTATTATTTTTTCCTTCCCCTTTCATCTTTCATGTCAAATCTACACATTAACCTAGGGTTGGGTTTCCCCCCACAGGAAAGAGCTTAGACTATATAAATAAGTAAATCTATTTGACTATAGGAATTGTGGTTTTGTGATTTTGCTAGGTGGACTCCACATGATGTAAAAAGACGGGTGTGATTTTTTCTTTCCTCTCTTTTAACAGTGGTCTCTTGTTTTTTTGTTGTTGTGTTTTACAGTTCTTTTTCCTGGCTCTGCCAGTCCTGTTTACCAGGCCGTGCCCGAAAATCGAAAATACAGCACTACAGTTTTGTCACCTGCAGCAATCCTTTCAAATGTTCTTGTCCATGATTTATTTATTTAGTAAATGTTGTTGTGAAATGTGTTCTCACGATTTTTTTTAATTTTATTTTATCTCTCTCTCTCTCTCTGTCTCTCGAATCTCATCTGTGTAATGACACGATTGTGAAATGTCATCCCGCTGCGCACACACTCACCAAGTATTCCAGGCTTTTGTTGGGACTGAAGTTTTTTTGTTTTTTAACAATCTCTTTATAGCATTTGCGTGTGTTGTTGATGTAATAGCACATGTTAGCAAAGCTAACGTGGCTAGCGTTCCTGTTAACACCCCAGGTAAGACCAGTCTCCAGCAAAAGCCCAGAGTTCAAGCTTTCGTGATGTGCAATGAAATGTCTAGCCGTGTAACTCTTGATTTCTTGTCAGTTGTTGAGTGGAAGAAAAAAAAAAAAAAAAAAGCATAATTTGAAGGCATTATTTTACTGTTCATCGCCACAATCTCTGAAAGTGTTTTTGTGTTGTGTATCTCGATCTTTTTCTGTGTGCTTTTAGCGAAGCTGCCAACGTGAGTCGCTTGTTCATAAAACGTCTAAATGAAAAGTTGAAAGCACATCACCCGGAGAAGCCACTGTGCTCGCTCACGTTTGGTTCATGACTTAATAAACACGCGTCCAGGTGATAACATCTTGGCAGTATTAACTGCAGTAGTGTGTTTTTTTTTTTTTTTTTGTTGGTTTTTTTGTTTTTAAAGAAATTTCCCTACTAAGTGGTATGGGGCAGCAATTAAAAAAAAAAAAAAAATCAAAATACCTAATAAGAGAGGAGACGCAGGTGGTAATGACAATGTGGAGGCAAGTATATTTACTGCCTGACAATCTGAATGTTCTCTGTCTCTGTCTGTCCCCTTCTTGAGCTTGTCAACCGTGTCGGTCCGGGTTTTAATTCAATCTTTCTTCATCTTGAAGGTGTGATTCCGGATGAGTCGAAAGCGTTGTCGCTAATGGCACCCGCGAACGCCGTCGCTGGGATTCTTCCTGGAGGAGGACTTCTGCCAACACCCAACCCTCTTGCATCGGTAATTAAACCCTTTTTTTTTTTTTTTTAACTGTCCAGCGAGTCCTTTTTAGCCGTTTGGTTATGCAAATTGCACCATAACCTGAATATGATCATAAGATTTGATGAAACACGATCATTTGGAAACCAGAACACGCCATGTCTTCATGGCTTTGTGCACAGGGGTATTGCTATGCTGGAATAATCTGAAGGAGTTTGAGTCGCTTAGTTCCAGTGAAGATTAGAATGTTGCATATTATCTTCCTTGATCATACATGTTAAATAAAATCTTTTTAGCTACATGTTGATTGACCCATAATCCATCCCTTATATTTATTGTCGTTTTTAAAGCACGGTTTCTGTTCTAGATGGGAGGTGGTGTTCTCGGTGCTCTTGGTGGTCCTGCCATGTTACCTGGTGCTGGCCTGAACCCCCAGGTGAGTGTGAATCACTCTATTTTGCACTACAGGCAATTCTTTACAGTGTGTTTGCAGCTTTGCAGCTAAGTTTGTATCCTTTTCCTCTTTCAATAGGCTCTCTCTGCTGATCAGATTCTCAAGCTGATGACATCAGTGGATCCGAAGTAAGTCTGATGGATCTGTTGGAGCTTATACCTGCATAAACGTGTGGCCTTGTTTCAAAGCAAGTCTGATGTCAATGTGCCGTCTTTCAGATTAAACCCGATGGCAGCGAGCATGGGTCTAAAGGCGGATGCGTCCAACAAGGAAATCGAGGAAGCCATGAAGAGAGTCCGAGAGGCGCAGTCCCTCATCTCGGCTGCGATCGAACCCAGCAGTGAGTAGCTCATTCCAAAACGCGAACCGTTCTCTTATTTGTTCAAAGTGCAGGAATAAAAGCTGTGTTGTCGTTTTTTCCTCAGTTAAAAAAGACAGCAAGCGCAAGCATTCCCGCTCCAGATCCAGGTCTAGATCCAGGCGCAGGAGATCTCGCTCACGCTCCCGGCACAGGTACGTTTTCAACATGGCGTTGAACTGATCTGGTCCGCATGCCCCAAAAAAGCCTTTCGGTAATCCAAGATATATTGTAGGCTATACTGTCTTCATTAATAAATTATTCCTATATAAATTGATGCTAGGTATAGGTTATGTTTATAAGCATTTTCATTGACCTAAACTACTTGGATAAGTAATATTTAGAAGCAATTTTAGGATCCCCATGCACAACTATAAAATCATAGCAGCTGCTTTAAGTATTGAAGGAGGAAAATATTTATTCTGTCTCTGATGTCTCGGATATGACTTAATTTATTACAATATCTATATTGAGACTGTGCACTTAAAATTTTTTTTTTAACAACTACTCTTTGTTAAACCCTTAAAGTTTGGTTACAGTCTCTTAAAAGGGTGCTTGGTTTCTAAATGCTCCATGTGTTCAGCTTGATGTAGGAAAATGCTGATTCCACATAACCTAGAAATCCATGGTTTCAGTTAAGTGAAAGGAATAAGAGCTGCTCAGTCTTAACGCTCTAACTCTGAGGTATTCGCTCCGCAGGAGGTCAAACAGCAGGTCCCGGAGACGCTCCCGCTCCCGTAGCCGCCGACGCTCCAGGAGCCCCAGAAGGAGGAGATCCCGCTCCAGAGAACGCGGCCGCCGCTCCGCCAGCAGATCCAGGTAAGAGAGAACCTCCGAGCTGGCTCGCGCTATCGTCTGGACACCACTAACTAAAGCTTAGTCATCATGTGCAACAAGCTAATCCAAACATTACGAGGTAGTCGTTTTGAAGTTTTGGCTTTTTACTAGTAGCACGCAGGTTTCCATGCCAAAATGGCTCCTGACTGCGTTGAGCTTTTTTGCAATCTGTTTTGTGACCAAGGTAATTCAGTCGGCTCATGTTTTGCCTCAATGAATGCTGTACAGTTATTTAAAATATAGGAAAATGTTTGAGTAACCTAACTGAAATGTGCTGCATTTCATAATAGTGGTGTGTTAGTGTGGCCTGATCCACTTTGTGAAACGTTTCCCCAGTTACACCCAAGTAAGCTTTTCGGTTGTTTTTGTTTAAACCGAGGCCGATTTATATCGGCCAAGTGTCCAACAGTGAGACAGAGGGCGTCGCCTTTATGACTCACACTTATGACATAGAGAGTACGACAAACCAAGAACCTACATAGAGTCAGACTCGCACTAGATGAGTTTTGGGCCGATTTTGCCCTCCCGAGAATCGGCGGGGAGTGCGGCGGGATTATTGGTAATGTGAGGCGTTTACGGATCAAACCTCCCGATCTGCTCTCACCCAAACCGGAGCCTCCCGGATCCTATCACGGATGTTTGCTATTTATGATTTTAAATCGGTATTACTCTAGCTATGATTTACGTTAGTACTTTCACAGTAGCCAACAAGGAACGCTTCTACGAAGAGGCGTAAGTGGCAGCACAGAAACTGAAGAATTGACTAGACATGTTGTCTCCTTCTCCCCAGCCATTTCCTCATCCACACTCGTTTTATCTTTGTTTTTTTCCTCTCCTTCAAATAAGTGTTGGTGCAGCAAGTTGTTGTGCTGCAGCTGCCTTTCCACGTCCCCTGAATGACGTGACGTGCTCCCTCTGGTCAAAATAATCTTAGTAGCGTCTTGTGTGTGATGCACCGCGGTTTTCGCATCGTGTAGCATGTACGTGTTTAAGATGTGGGAAGAAAATCGGCCAAGATTCTCATTATATGTGCTTCAACTGGATTACATCACCGGCTAGGATTTTAATTGCCTATAGTGCGAGTCCGGCTTAAGGATACTTCTCTCTCATTCTCAGGGATAGAAAGAGAGAGGAAAAAGTCAAGAAGCGCTCTAAAACTCCTCCAAAGAGCTACAGCACCGCCCGGAGATCTAGAAGCACGAGCCGGTAAATGTTTTAATCTTAACCATCTCCTAATCTTTACTATGCTCTAGCTGGAATCGTCATGCTTAGTGTTAACACACTACAGGTGTAAGCCATGCTTCCGGTCACCTGTGCTGTTGCTGTCCTTTTAGTTCATGGGGAAATCCATGTATGTCCATGTACCGGTTTAAGGACTTTGCAGATTACCGCTGTTTATTGTGGGCTGTAAAATAACTTCATTTTGGAGTTTAACTCAAAAACAGTTGTTAGTTTATGAGAGACATCTGTGAAAATGTGTATTTTTTTTTTTTTTTTTTAATATATAATATTTTATAAATTACTCTGATATCCAAGGACTGGGATTCATAACCCTGTCTGAAATACTGCGTTTAGACCTTTGGTAGTTTCATAGTTTGGAGAGGATTAGTCTGTCTGTCTGTCTGTCTGTCTGTCTGTCTGTCTGTCTGTCTGTTTAATTAACTAATT
>JAOUQX010000035.1:2165215-2176004 GCA_028566295.1 Liobagrus marginatus
CACCACCCTAATCCCTGTCAAACTTACTCACAACATGGGTACAGGGATACTTAAACATGCCTTAAAGATCTGTATCACAACAGGGGCCTCGAGTTCCTTAACGAAGCCTGAAGACGCCGACGTCATGGGACAAAGACGAGCATCCTTTAAGGTGCCTCTCCAGCATGTCTTCGCCTCCTGCCATGCGTGTGTATAATTCCGTTTGCTAAAAGTCTTTGTGCCGTGTGTGTCGTACCAGACACTCGGGCATGTTTCATTGCGGAGCCCTGCAGCGCCGTAGCTGCGCCGTTTCAATGGCCGGACCTCAAGGCCAGAACGTAGACCGATGAGATAAATCTCCATCGTTCAGGCTTCGACAAAAACGAGCGCTAATTCGTGCAACCAGTGTGTGTTGTGTGTTTTAAAACAGGTTTGGACGCCAGACAAAAGGCTGGGAGCCGCCTGCTCAGCTTGGGATCGGGCTCTTTGCCAAGTCTATGAGAGCAGTTGGAAGGAAAGGAGGAGGTGCTTTAATATATTGTGCAAATGAAGGCGCTTGAGAATTAAACGTCAGTGTAAAAGGCTAGAAAACACCTGCCTCTTGTGACACAGACTGCGTTTCTTGGCTGCGTTATGAAACATTTTCATCTTGTACAAATCCTATTTGGTGTTTAACCGGAAATGGGTTGTGATACGGAGGAAGCAAAAAGCGACTCCGTTTCAGTCGTAAACGTCGACAAGCCAAGCGAAACCATACAGACGTGCCATAATTCCCGGAATTGGATCAGATAAACTTTACCAACGTGGGCATGTAAAAACATTTAACTAAAGCGTGTTAAGATCGACTGCAGCTCCTCCAGCAGTTCCTGGTGTTGTTTTATACACTATGGATGAACTATTATCTACTACCTTTAAAACACCCTGCTACAGTGCCACTGAGAACTGAACTTCAACTCCATGTGCACCCGGGTGCTTCACTGTGCCACCTTATGTGCCCTCCTTCTCAAATAAGTCTGTGACCCTGCATTTATTAAATCAAGGTGTTTATTTATTTATTTTTTCATTTCAGCTCCTATTTATCACATACATGCGGTGAAATGTTTTTATTCCGCATAAGAACTTGAACACTGGGGTCAGAGAGAACAAATGGCGCCCCTGGAGCAAGTGAGGTTAAGGGCCTTGCTCAAGGACCCAATGATGATAGCTTGTCTGGTGCGAGGCCTGAACCCCCGACCCTCTGATCACTGAGCCAGAGCCTTTTACCATTGAGCCACCACATCCACGCCAACAAATGAATCGGGAAAAGACCAGACCTGTTATAAATCCAGAGCGTTCCGACTTCTTGACAACAACGTCCGTCTGCGCAGGCGCTCACGGCTCACTGGCGCTCGCTAAGCAGTGGGCCGGTGTTTTGAATTCTCATTACGAAGCCAGCGAGCTATGCATCTGTTCCCCGCCATAAAGGTCCACTCCGTCATCTTGCTTTTACGCCCCATTTGCTTTTGTTTAGTTGTAGCTTCTCTGTCGCCCATGCCTGAATCACTGGGGTACGGCGTGATGGCGCCGCCTGTGAATTATCGTCGCGCTGGCCTGTGAGATTCGTGCCTAAACAAAACACTGACATGCCATGTACAAGCACACGAGAACGATGATTTATCCGTCATAGCCCAGCGGAATCCATCCATGAAACAAGACCAGCGCTATCTGCTGCGCCACAATCCGCCCATGACGAACTTGTTAGCGCCGACGATCTTTTGCACGGCACCGAGGGGTTTCCAGCTGCCATCGTGTGCAATCATTCAGATTCCTGTTGTGCCACCGGCAAAGCTTCTTCATAACAAGAAGCCTAGTGATGACTTGTTTGGTAAAACGTCTTTTTTTTTTTTTTTTATGTATTTGTTACTATCTCGGTTAGCTCAACTTCTCCAGCTGGAGTGAAAGCAGATCAGGTGCTCTAAAAGATCCGGACGTCTCTGCGACATCACGAATGGGCCGCCGTGAGGCCGGGTTTTTGATTTTATCTTCATTACTACACCAAAATCCCCAAACCTTTCAGCGAAGATGAAATGAAGTCACTTGTAAGCGATGGAGCCAGCTGAGTATGCTAAGTGTATTTAGGGGCAAATACACATAAAGCCCTTCTTTATCATATTCACTGAAGCGGTTTCAGCTGACCGACCCGACCGTGATAGGGCGCTTTCGCGAACTCCGAACAAAGCCTATAAAGCGACGCCGAGAATAAAAAAATCGTTTGTGATGCTCTGCAAGCAAGCAAATAAATAAATAAATAAATAAATAAATAAATAAAGTAAAAAAAAAACCTGTGAAACGGTTTTTAAACCATGCCTTTCAGAGGGGCTTATTGAGCTGACTGAGAGGAAATCTTGTTTGGGGTTTTTTTTTTCCTTCCTCGTCTACAAATAAAAATCTCTGTATGTGGTCAGTGTGAGAGATGTTTACATAGAAGTCAGTCTGAGCAAACTGAGATCGGTCCGTTAAAGCCAGGAGGATTTAAAGGCCTGGAGCGTTCTGCAGAAACCCGTCTTTATTATCTCTTTACATGTGATTGTAAAGAATCCGGATCTTTACACCCTCCATCTGCATCGAATGCGCTTTCAGCCGACGCTCACGACTGTCTGAATAGCAGCGACTCGTCTTAAATCGTAACCTAGCTCTCGACCGGGGCTGTGCTTCCTCTCTGCTGTGTACATTTGCAGATTAACACCGCCATAAGATTTTCACATGAAGCAGGGGTCTAAAAAAAACCCGGGCCGTTTCTCTTTCTAATGCATCTCGGGTATGAACGGTTAAAAGCACAGACGGATGTAAAAGAACACTGTGACAGTAATGTAAGCAGCCCGGAATCACTCCGGTCCCCCGTGCGCTCGCTCACCGTGGCAGTCGTAATGACAAAGCTGTATTTTTTAATGTATAGAAGAAGCTTTTAACTTTAATCAAGTTGTCAGCAATGCGCTTGCAACAACAGGAAATAAGCGCGCTCCTAAAACATATTTACACGCCCGAGACGTCGACGCACACACACACACACACACCGAAGAACACACGCCTTCATTTAATAAATGCCTCTCTCGCTAAGAGTTCTTTATTAAGCTCGCATTGTATTGCGAGCCCGGAACAAGAGGAGGAATAACACGGCCGCTGCGTTGCGTATATGGTAATGCTGGTAATGAAAACAGGCAATATATATATATATATATATATATATATTTCCTTTCCGCCTGAGATTCAGCTCGTGGGCCGCATTCTGAAGACGGCGGCGAAATGAAAAGCGCATTTTTGGCTAGAGGACGAAATAAATCAAAATAGCGTTTTTTTACCCGAAATGTAACAAGAGTAAAAAAAAAAACAAATATATGGAAAAAAAAAAATGGAATATTGTTTTAGACTTTAAGTAAACTTGGCTTGTGTAAATTCAGAGGGTTTGAATATCTACAAAGAGGCACACGCGCATGAATTAATTACCACGGACCAAAAAAATCCCTTTATGTAGTAAAAACAAAAAAAACCCAGACCGTATTGACCAAACTGTAACAGTGAAATGCTAATTAGACAGACGAGGTTTTAAGGCCAGGTCGGTCTTCACAGCGTGCACGCCACTATACTTGTAATCCATGTGCCTGCGCGGCAGCCAAGCATGATGTCTCTTCTTTTCTTCCTGAGCAGAAGTGGAATAAAAGGTCACATGAGCAAGGGTCAGTTGCTGACAAAACAATCGGTAGGACTGGTGTGCAGGTAAAAACATACCCTGGTAATCCGGCCCACTGCAGCGCAGGAAATGCAGCAGGCGCTTGGTGAAAAGGGAGGGAGAGGTGAAAAAAAAAGTGCTTGGGGAGAAAAAAAAAAAAACGCACAAAGGCTGTTCTTGTTTGATTTTCAGTATCACCATTGACCTCTGCGTGTAGCATATTCCCTCAGAGAGTGGTCAGGGCCCAGGGGCCAACTCCAGCGTGCATTATCGAGAGATCCGGCCTGTTTTTCATTTCTCTGGTTCTGTGATGGTGTGTGTAAGGGGATGATCACACTTAACCTTTGCGTTCGGTTGCCATTTTCAGCGAAATGGCGATTTTTTTTTTCTTCTTCTTTCCACTTAAATGGAAATGCGTTTCATTAAAATGGCGAGAGCCTTTTAGCTGACTTGCTGCAATTTCAACAATATTCATGCCACAGTCATTATTTCAGGCAAGAGTAAAGATGAGATATGAGCGTTAACGATGATAGACATGTATTAAAATTATTTATTAAAGGTCGTTTACAGCTGAACACATGCCTGTAATTACCTAAGCATAAATGTGGTTTCCAAACTAATAATTTTAAAAAAAAAAAAAAAAGGGGGGGGAAACATTCATTAATGCGCTGTATTTCATTACTGTAAGATAAAACGGAATTGTCTTGGAGGAAACACAAACGAGAGGATTAAACCATTTTGTTTTTTGCTGTTTGTCTTTCCACATTCCATATATGGTCATTATTTCCTGCTCTAGACATTTACATTTACGGCATTTGGTAAAATTCAAGAGCGACTTACATTTAATCTAACTGAGCCGATGAGGGTTAAGGGCCTTGCTCAGGGGCCTAGCAGTGGCCCAGCACCTTAACCATTGAGCTACCACTTCCCCAGGAAATAATGACCATATATAGAAAGTGGAAGGCTACTTTGAAATGAAAACTCTTGTTAGTGTCACCTTACAGTTAATTTCGTTTTATTTAACGGTATCGTAATTACGTAATACGTAATTATTACGTAGAAATATCGTAGTTCTTGACATTTATAAATAAGTAAATAAGGAAACACATTAGGTTATATGTTAAAATAAAACTGTTGAATAAAAAAGAGAAACGACATAGGAGGTCATCCTGTTTGGCCCTCCACTCACCATATATGGTCCTTTTCTGTTGTGGATATAATCTATAGTATAAATAATTAACATTTAATTACATTCCTGTTAAATAAAATGAAATTGTCTGAAAGGTGACACTAAGAAAAGGATTTTCATTTAAAAGTGGCCTTCCCCTTTCCATATATGGTCATTAATTCCTGTGGTGGCTATCTATTTCAAATGGCTTTAATTAAAATGAAAAATCAAGCAGGTCTGAAAGGTAAAAATCGACAAGTGGGTTCCAGTCTTTGTTCAATTTAATTTTGCATTCCACTTTCCATGTAAGGCTATCACTTCCTGTATGAATGTAGGCATTCAGGAGTAATTCAGTTGTTATTACTGTATAACAGGGTCCAATTGTTTGGCTCCAACACTACTATAATACATATAACTTGTAGTTTTCTACTATGCCTAAAAGACTTAATTATCTGTATCAAAGGTGTTTAATTAAGCTTGAAACCGTACTCCTCAGAGATGTGGCCCTCCCGGAGCTGAGTTTGACACCTGTGCTGTATAAGCAAAAGAACTTGGAGGTCTGGGAGGTGAAACTAACATGAGGGTCAAAAATAAAACCCATTTGGCTGCCCACCTTCCATATATGGTCATTACTTCCTGTTGTAGTTAATTAGTGCCACCTGCTGCTTGTTACTCCTGTCTAGTTTTCAACCCTCTGCGTTTCCTCTTTTGATTAGAAGTGTGTGCATTAAAGGGACGTTTAATCAAGCCTAATTTAAGGTTTCTTTGACGCTGGTTTGTGCGGGTTTTTTTAATTTTTAAATTTTTTTAACAGAAATAAATTACACCTCTGATTTGTTTGATTGTGTTTTGATCAGGTTTCCTACCTCGAACATGTTATAAACTGCCTCCTCTGCATCCTGTCTAAAACTTCCGCACTATACATACAGTCGGAATGTCCACAGAAGTAGGCCAGCTCCAATTTTGGATTTTATCCCCAAGCTTCCTCACTAAAACGCTTGGTTATTGAAAGGAAAATGGCAAGAGACCCTTATAGAACCCTAATGTTCCGCTGGCATTTAAATCCTAAATGTACTAGCAAAAGCCGCCTCGATTTAGACGCGCGTCTGTCTGCTACACGCCGAGAGACACTTCCGAGCACCAGCAGAGACGCGGAATTCGCAGTCCTCTTTAAAATGCAGCTCGTTACGGAATTCACGCTATTTCAAGCTTCCGTACGTTGACGTGTTAATGAAAAGCCGACAATACAGAGTCGCGGTAATTTCCCTGTTATGTTAATGTGATTGATGATTAACGTTTTTAAGGGTCCCTGAGCAGTTTACACAGAACATGCTTTGGTTCACAACACCTTTGTTTTGCTGTCACGGTTCAACGTCTTCTTTGACGCAGAAGGAAAATATTGTGCTCCTTATTTATTTGGGAATCTTCAGGGCACGCTTGGCTGAACGCGAGTCCCGCCTGTTGTTTAATAAGAAGCATAAACAGTGACCTATGGGTCAGTTTTTAATTATTAACGTCCTTTAGTCTTTCTGAGATCTACTCTGCGAGGATCATGTACAAAGTGGGACGCGCGAGTCACCCTGACACTGTTTCTTCAGGTGTCAGTCTTTGACAGATGTTTGCGTGAGATTTCCCTCTGCCATTTCAGGTTAGGTTGGGTCGGGTGCTGCTACGGCGCACAAGTGTTAATAACGATCCAAAATCGTTCTGTCGGATTAAACAGATTTCAATTAACACCCGTTTCCACTTGTCACGGAACTCGGACAGATGTGCTATTTGACGGTCCCGTAGTGCACATCTGCTCACGTTATGTTACAGTGTTCCATTAAACTCACCCTCTTTCAAAGCCTAATAATGTAATTAGAACCGTACAACCTCGCTTGGAAAAAAAAAACTATAGGTTATAGTTGTTAATTATTAACTTTACTATAAACTAATTGACTAACCGCGGTTTAATTTCACTCCGGTGGCACCACAGGCTTGTTGTACAGCACATTTCTCATTCATGCTATGAAGCGTTAATTGAAATTGTGTTTCGCCTAAATGAACCAGAGACGCTAATCTGTCGTTAAAAGTATCTCGTTTTATCTCATTAATGCAAACAGCCAACAACCATTGTTTTGTTTTTTTTCCAACTAAGATTTCTTTTCGGACGCCTCAGACGGCACCGAGACCGATCCTGAGACCTTGAGACCGTGCCTCGTTTGGTGTGAGATTTAACTATCAAAACGAACAGATTGCAGATGCCGTATTTAGCCGCCTTAGACCTTTCTGGCCTGCCGCTTCATTAATAGATAATAATCCCCCAGTGTTGTGCAGTTTGAAAGAAGCACTCAGGTCAGATGTCCTGTACGCTGCTGAAACACAGCACCAGTGTGGCTAATTTATTAGCGCTTACCTTCAGCCAGAGGTTTGGCACTCGCTTTGTTTGCATTTGAGGGATCAGAACTTTTACAGCTTTTATGGAACACTTGTTCCATCAGTGTAATGAGAAGAGTATGAAGAGTTATGTGCAAAAGCAAACATTTCCCCACTGTGACTGAGACAGCCAACTGAATGTGAATAAGATGTATCATTGGAAACATTTCATATTAGGAATGAATTAATACTGATCTGGAGTGGCACGATGGCAGGAAGGTCATGGGTTCGATTCCCACACAGGGGGTGGGATGTGGGTTCCATGTTCTTCCCGTGCTTGCGTGGGTTTTCCCCGGGAACTCCGGTTTCCTCCCGCCTCCAAATACATGTGATTGGGCATAGGTGAATTATCTACTTTAAATTGTCCATAGGAGTGAATGTGTGTGTGGGCCTGTGTGTGTGTATGTATGTGGGAATGGGCCTCGCGCCCTACGTTAGCTGGGATAGACTCCAGCGCCCCCGCAACCCTGAACAGGATAAGCACTAATGGATGAATACATGAATGAATGAATGAATGAATGAATGAATGAATGAATAATACTGATCCATATGCCAGGTGTCCATTCAAATGCCATTCCTATTTTCCTGTACCTCTGATGTGATATTAGATGATGCTAGGGAATTTAAAGTGATGGTATGTTGTCCAGCTGGGTGAACAGACCGTATTTTACTATTAATCATGGCAGACAAAACCAAAATGTATACTCACAGATGAAACTGCATTATGTTGTTGCAATGCAAAATACTTGACAAAACCTTGAAATCATAAAAAAAATTCTGGTTACGTAACGAAAAGGGGAAAAACAGCTCATATTGTTCTTGGGGAATTCCAACAAGGCATTCCGACAAACAAAAACAAAATCACAGCTGTACATATTCTTGGATAAAGTTTTCCATTACAACCCTAGTAAATAATAAAGATGGCTAGAAGTAGCTATCCAGTAGCCATTTTCAGCTTCCTAAGCAAATGACAGTCATGCCTCCAAGGTATAAACATCATAGCAAACAAATCAGGTGCTATATTGACCAATCTTGGCTGCTTTTAATAAAGTTGTAGATTAATGCAAAATCCATGTTTATTTATTTATTTATTTTTTTATATTAGAACTACTAAAGCTTTTCCCTGCGGAGAGGCAGGCACAATAAACGAAAGCCATCTCATTTCCTGGAACACTTCTAATGATTGTAATTTCCATGAGGTTTTGTGATGAGCCTTATTATGGATTACTTTTATAATCCTTTGAGGATTACGAGCGTGGGGTTTGTTATGATTCATCCTCAGCCTGGGAAAGCTCTTGCAGCCAGCATGCGTGCTAGTGCTGTAGGTGGGAGAGGTGGTAAAGAGGTGGTAAAGTGACACCTGTTCAAAGCGAAAAAAAATATTTCAAACTTGTAGCAAGTGATCAGTGAGGTCTAGTTTGACTTTTCGCAATGACAACGCCACCCAAACTGGAGCGATACACCTCTCCTCCCGTCTGCGCTTTCACTATGGCCTATAGTGTCATCAGGCACGTTATCACCTTCGTTAAATTGTTTTGAAGTGCGGTGAGTCAGCCGTAACCTTAAAGCAGATTTTATTTGGCGTGAGATGTATGCCACCCACGGCTTTCCTGCATAAAGAGAGAGTTTGTTTGAGATAGTGGCCAGTGCTGGCAGGCCTCTCTCACCTGTACCTGTGCATTTTAAGCTAAAACCAGGCAGATTCCAGGAACTCGCAGCGACAAGAACAGCATTCGTGCTGGCAAGTTCACCTGAGTGTTATTCTCTACCACGCTTAGTTCCAGCTGGAGATACAAAGGATTGAAAAAGCCCACATTTTATTCAAGAGACACGAATCAACATGCACAGTATGAACAATCTTTCTGTCACACAACAGGTTTTTTTTTGGGGGGGCCAAAGTGTGTGCATGGTGGATATATGAAGAGAAAACTTTATGTCATGAATACAAATCAGGAGTGACTGGGACCTGAGACAAAGGCATTGTTAGCATCATGTTAACTCAGTTGGAGAAAAGGTCAGCCTCAGGAAAATGGACTCTGGCCACCGATAGAACTTCCACATTTTTCCTCCCATGCTATTTCCGAACGGACATATCGGAATTTCAGAGTTCTCAATAGCACCTCGACGGGAAGGCTGATTTTAGCCTTCAGGGTTAGTCATCTCATCTCTTGGCTTTCTCCAGTAACTGCTTACCACAAGGTAGTGCAGCATGGCATGAATGTTACATGAGATGGCAGTGCAGCCGCACTGTGTCTCTGACACGGCTCGACGTTCCCTGTGTGCAATGCCGGTCCTGCGCTGAAAATTACCTTCTCAAATCCAAGCTTTATTGTGGGTTATCAGTTCACCCTAATAGCACACTGTTATGCCATATGCATTACGGAGATAGTCCAGATTGTTGTGGTATGTTGTGCCATATTGTATTTGTCCAAAAGTGCAGAGTTGACAGATTAAAATTGGAGGTATATCAGAGTAAAGAGCAGGCATTGTCTGAATGGCCTTCCAGCCAGATACGTTTAGATATGTTTACGCTTTCCCTTTTTTGTGCCAAAGGGCTTTAGCTTACTGGTTTGTGGAATTAATTTGAGTCTAGAGGATCATGTACACAATGCGTCTTTTTGATACTTAATCATCTGCTGTGTGCCAAGTTGAGCTAAGTCTTGCGCTGAAGCCGAGCGGAGCTAAAAAGGAAATGCTAAACACTCCCCGTCTTTGCTAAACCACTTAGAATCCTTGACTTCATCTCATGTACAGTATCATAAGCTGTACTTATTATAAAGACTGGATTATGAAGGCATGAGTATGATGGAGGCAATGCTTAACTCTTAGACCCCCTTTTTCTTCCAAAGATGTTTACCGGCTGGTAATATCGAGAATTGAATGACAAAGAAGACAAACAGTCATGAGGAGTCCCTGCTGTGCCCACAGTGGGGCCTTTCATCCTCCTCTAAAGACAACACTCCCTCCCTTACTATATCTTTTCCCTCGAGAAATGTCTCCAGCAGTGGTTGGAGTCTAGGACAATAATGGAAGAACCCCGGGGGGACAGAGGGGGCGACTGCCGACAGATTTGCATGCAGCTGTTTACCGTTTCTACAGCCACAAAGACCAATCAAAAGAGGCGTTAGTAGAGAATGACAACCGTTGTCTAACGCCTGGAGCCAGTATTTGGGCTAGAACTCGCCCACTCTGTTTGCCAAGAAGCGATGAGGCTGAGATTTGTCATCTTTCGCAGCACTATGTGTGTGACATGCTGCTTCTGGAGATACAGTCTGAAAAGATGCTTAGGATGAGCATAGAGCTTTATCTAAACCGATAGTACATACCACATAATACGTCTTATCGGAGATGTAATTGTCTCACAACGATGCGTCAATTATTAAGAGAGAAACGTGGAAAAACTGAACGGTAAATAGGGGTGGTCTGTTAATGACAAGATATAAAACAGTCAGGGACTAGATAAAGGACATGGCGAACAAGTTGAACCTATTCTTCGAACAGGTTTGATGCCCCTCCCT
>JAOUQX010000035.1:2176488-2190970 GCA_028566295.1 Liobagrus marginatus
CTCTGCTAATTGCTGACAGTAACCTTGGCCACCAGCCTATGTCCATGGACATAGCTGCCCGTCCTTAATCGACTTTGTTCCACTGGCAGCTCACATAAATCCTCTCACACCTTCCCTAGTCTTGTCCATGAAAGAACAAACTATTTTTTGCTCCAGGTATATCATAGACATGGTCAATACCACATTTAAAAACACACCCACACTTTCCATCACGGCTTTACAACGGCGAAGGGAGTTGAACATCCCTAAGGTGTCAGATAACTTAAGGCAGTACACAAAGGTCCTGTGAGTGATGTACTGCCACCATGGCAAACCCCTCATATTATACATCCTCATAGTCACGACTGGTCTGCCACCAATACTCCAGAATTTACCCCCAGATTATAAATATCTAGATGCATGATGCGTGATTTTTGCATCTGTATTACAAATCCGTCTCTTACAAGGGCAAGACAGTGTGAATCTGGTTTTTAAGCGTTTCCTGTTTGTTCAATTCCATCAGCCAACTCTGTGAGGAGAGAGTTGATCAATACATGTTTGTGATAGCATGATGAACTGGCTGCTGGATTGTCTCCACATGCAGCCACGTTTGGTTCGCATTTCCAGCTGTACCTCGGACACGAAACCATTCAGGACATGAGCCCTCTGGGGATCTGCTCTGTCTCCATCCGTATTTACCTTCCACACACATCAGGTTTTTAGTGCATCTCAAAGTTGTGGTGATTTCGGAAATACCCTAAAAACGCGGTGGAAATGGATTGCAACAGTGAAGAGAAACAGAAGAAGAAGGAGAGTGGACAGCTTTTTACCAAGTGGTGTAAGGAAAATCACGCTCCCGTAACTCCAAGAAATGGTGGGGTTTGAAAAGGATATTACCAGGGGACATGCTCCTTTGGGTGCACGTCAGTGATCAGTTGGACTGACGGGACACTCAGTGGTACTCCTCAGGAAAGGTCGCGACACACTATTTTTATTGAGGAGTGTAGCTTTATTTATCGTGTAAAGTAAACGCCTTACTACTTCTACTAGTCAACGCTGGCAATTATAAGGCAGAAGCAAGACTTAATCTATGACATCCCCCACAAGTTAATTGCTTTAAACGGCAATATCAAATCCATTCTTTTCTTCGACATCCATTTACATACACAAGATCAATGTTTCCACTGATATACTGTACTCACCCCAACCCCCGTCCTACTGACTGTCATTGAATTAATCGTGTTTGGGGTTTTTTTGCCCAGCTTTGATTATCTATTAGCTTCATTGTCACTATTCCATAGTGTTTTTTGTCGGTGCTCAGGATCATATGTACACATGAAATCAATATTCATTAATTTAAGTAATCCTTTTTGGTCCAGGCTTACGATCAGGTCATACTCGTGAGAATATTAGTAATTTGTCCTAAGCTGAATGACTGGTCTGTCTGTCTATAAACAAAAACCTTTCGATGTCACTCTCTGTATGCGAGGAAACTAACCACAGTATAATTAATTTAGTCATTGATTGGTTTTCAGTTGGGAGAATATAACCCGACGCCATTACGCCTCCAAGGAATCTTATTATTTAATAAGAATACCATACAACAATGCCTTTTGTCCCTATAATGCCCCTATAATAATAATAATAATAATAATAATAATAATAATAATAATAATAATCCGGTGTTACTTGTACATGCAGTACCAGTAGTAATTATTATAATGAATATTACAAGACATACTAACAACCAGCAAAGCTATACAAAAATATAAATTTAGAGTCTTATTCTTACACTTAGTCCACAGGGGTACTGGCTAATCAAGAAATAATTGACCAAGGTGAAACTGATGGTATTTGTACTTGCACTAAAGTGTAAAGTATAGCGCATGATGGCAGCGACCAAATAATTGCAAGTCTTCTGCAATTTCCCAAACCCCTTCAGGTTACACTCTCATCAGATGGGTTTTTTATTCGTCTTAATCACCAATAATTAAAAGCAGCTAAAAATAAACATAAACGAAGCATTTAAAGCTCTACAAAGCTAGATATGAAATACAGCTAATTCTGTGGTGGTTTGCTTACCAGCTATTGCTTGTCCTCCTCGATCCAATATTGGAAGTTTATCTCGCTCTTGTTCCTGTTCTTTGCTTAGTTTTCACTTTCATGCTCCACTTTTGCGTTCGTTTGGCTGCCAGGGAAGTTTTGAACAGAACTGAATTGATCACATGGTAAACTCAGGCGTTTGACATCGCATACTGGCCTAATTCCCATTTCTGGAAATATTTACTAAGGAACAACAGGGAACAGGGCAAAGATTGTAGCGGATTAAGACAAAATATGTGATATTTCTTGAGAAAAAAAGATTTAATCTATATGATAATTTTTAAGAACCCTTAGACGTAATGGAAAGTCCAATATAATAATCATGAAGTAGATGTATTTGACTAAGCTCATAGCGTATGTAGTGTCGTAAATAAAGTAACCACCGTCCCACAGGCATGGACTGGTGCCAGCTGTGGGTCCACTGGGTTTTCGCAGTAGCACAGGCTGCGTTTTGTTCCTTGTGCCCACTCATTGGCTCTTCCACTGCCATGCGATCCGAAGGCACCGCTGGTGTACAACTGCTTCGTCGTCGTTGTTCTCTTTCTTTTATCAAATGCAATAATCAGAGGTGTTGTGCAACATCCAATTTCAAGGAGGCTTCAAGGAAAAACAACATTTGTATAATAGCGGGTGCTTACGGATCAAACACACCCTAGCGAATGTCCACTATGTGCTTCATTATACGACTGTATTGACTGCGGCCTGCTTGCCTGAGCTGAATAGGCAGCTTAGATAGCGAGTCATAAGAAAAGCTACGATTCCCAGCCAGTGACCAGAATTCCTGATAAGGTCTGTGTCAATAGGCTGGAAGAAGACGGATCACGGCCAATTATGTCATAGCCAAGCCAGTTGCCATGGTAAATCAGACGGAGCATTTCATCGACCGTAATATATTACTTACCATCTAGGGACCCCCCCCCCCCCATCCTTCTTCCCACCACCACTTCCCCTTTAACATAATTTAATTTAAAACAGAAATGGAAATATTCAAATATTTCCAGCTTAGTCCTTTGGCTCAGACTTCAGCGTTGCATCTTTCTTTTTATTATGATTTTTTTTCCTTCTTCTCTCTTTATCTTTGATTTGAACCGCTGCTGGCTAAACCAGACTTGGCCAAGTTTGTAGAACTATGCAGGTACTCTGAATTAGATGGAGCCTTTTTTTTTTTTTGTAAAAAACAAACAAAAAAAAAGCCTACAGCCTATTGCTTTTATACAAAACAGTAATACAGTAGCATACAGCGATCTAACACAACCATGCGAGGAAAAACCGGGAACTTTTTTGACCCAATCAAAGTTTAGTCTTTGGCAGATTCTGTGATTTTAAGACGATGTACACGGTGACCTTGCCACTTGATTTCTTATAAAGAGGTAGTTGTAGGCATCTTGGCTGAACCCGCTCACACCACCTAACAGCGCCAATCCTCCGTCTTCCTCCAACTCTTCTCTGATCTGCAGATGCAAGATTCGATAGTAACTTAAGGAAAACGTGTTTTAAGGCTAAAACTTTTATGTTCTCAGTAAAAAGGAATGTTGGATTGACGCAGAAAGTCTCTCTGAGCCCCTCTCTGGGTTTTATGCATACATACGGTAGAGTGAATACAAGTAAAAGTACTTTATAAAAGCAAAAATAAAGAAATAAAAAATTTGCGATGTGACAGTTGAGATTTAGTGAGATGTGTTATCAGAAACAGCGGAGTGTTTTTCGCCGCTCGCGGCTGGCGGATTATGTTGACCCGGAGGTCGGGCTTGATAAACTGACTGCCTGATTCCGAATGGCATCGTAATTAGTTGTCAGAGACGGGTTCCCAGGTTAGTCCAGATACTCCCCTGTCCTTGTTATTGATTTAACTTTGTTTCTAGCCTCCGAGCCCTCGGAGACGTGCATCTTGCAACGGGGAGGTTTGCACTCCAGCGTCGGGCTTCATCAATTTCTAGGCCGTCTGTTGACAGCTGTTTGCGATCAGACCGCATACGTTTGATGGATGCGAGAAGCCTTAGTGCCAAAAGAGATGGATACGGAGGGAAGGGAGGGGCTCGGTGACGGGTGGTCCCACACAAAGGCAATATGTTTGGCTTTATTTTATCTCTGACGAATTCTAAAACGCCATGAAACACACAGTCCCCCTTCTCTCTGCACAGCGTTAAAGCGTGATAAACCTGTCACACCCTACCATGAAGAACGAGCTTTCGGCTATTCATCAGTCTTTGTGGTGAAGTGAGGGAGGGAGCAAAGGAGGGAGGGTCCAGGGTCAGCCCACTGTTCCAGATGTGGATGGCTTTCGTCATCCAGAAGCGTGAATCGTTAGTTTTGTCGAATACCACACTTCATAGGGGTGTATACTTTATTTCTATCTATATATAAGCAGCACCGTGATCTAAACTGGATTTTACTGTTTTTATTTGCCTTGGGTAGAAAATGCTAGCGCTGAGTGCTAATGTTACCTGTTCTCCATCTGTTTTTGGCACAAAGGTTTAGTAATGAATCGTGGATCTACAGCACTCATGGTCGTTATCTTTTTCACATTGATATTGTTTTTGTGATCTGCCTGCAAAGTTGCATTTCCTGAAACCGAAATAAATTAGCTGCTGAATTTAGGTGTAATAAAAAGATGTAAAAAAAAAAACTCCAGCCACTTCCATTTTTTGTCATGTCTCGTGAGATCGTTGGTCTCTGATTTCTATACGTATCAGGAAGTGGTAGCTTGGTGGTTAAGGTGCTGGACTGCTAATCGGAAGTTCATGGTTCGATATCCGGCACCACCAAACTTTCACTGCTGGGCCCCTAAGCAAGGCCCTTAACCCTTTACTACTCAGTTGGGTACATTAGAGACATAAGGTACATTGAAGTCGCTCCGTATATGGGCGTCTGCCTAATGCCAGAAATGCATCTGTATCTTTTTCGGACAATATTAATACTAAGTATGGAATTCATATTCGGTTACACATCCTACACATTGGTAAAGTCAAAGCTCAGTAAATGGAGTTGACCGCTGATGTTAAATGAAATGCGCACATCGTGCATACGGTTCGTTGGTAGGCTTCCAGTGGCGTGTCTGATGCAGAAGGTTCAGGAATACCCTAAGTCGATTTCAGTCGGCTCTCAAACCCACCAGACTTTCCAACCCAGTGAAAATTCATACATTTCATGCTATTTTAGGTACTCATGATGCAATCACTCGTATCACTGCAAAGTGGATCCTGCTCAAAGGCTTTCAAAAGGCCAGATATGCGAGAGAAAAAAAATATATATAATTGAGCTCTTGTATTTTTTCAGTCTCATATTATAGTTTCTTTTTATATTATGTAAATGAGATGTGATTGGTGTAATTAAGTGCAAACAGGTTCGGTTAGGCAGCTTCGTAGCAGCAGAGAGAGGATTGAGGACCTTTGCAGAATCACAGCAGAGGATTTGACAACCGTCAGCTGGTGCCTATCAGCACTGTAAATAATGGACAGCTATTTTAATATCGATGCCATCGAATGTGTGTTGTGTGTTCAGACTGCACAAGGGCGCTGTGAGGCCTTCGCTCGCACCATAGACGGACTGCTGTAATTAGAGTCAGGGTGCTAAGTGAGCCGGTGACAAGGCAGAACTGCGGGATGAATTGCCGGACGGGAAAAAAAAGCACAGCGCAGTGGTGCTGTTGTTTTTTTTTGGTTATTTCTTTTCTATTCTTTTTTCTTTCTGCCAAGGCAACAGGCAGAAAGCAGGCTAATTGGAGCGCATGGAGCAGAAAACACAAATGGCAGCTGCCCCCCTTGGGACCGAGGGTTGCCGCTAACGACTGTGATTATTGACAGTTCATTCCATCTCCTTATTCTTTCTGAAGCGAAAATAGTCCCTTTTTTTGTCTTCTTGTCTCAGTTTCATAGCAGATCTGCACTGCGCCACATTCTCACGCACTTACGATCGGAGAATAATACATTTGTTTGCGCTCTTTTTCTCCACCTGAAGTCACCACCGCTTGGTATTTACCAAATAACCCAAACTTTTCGAATCATTTGGTGAACGGGGAACACAATCGAGGCAAACAGTTCATTTTCCACTAAGCACGGATGTTTGGCTGCGCTCACAGCTGCAGAGTAGAGAGATATGGATTTTTCCCTCCGCGTGGACTCCAGACGGTCCCTCCTTCGATCAGCACGACTGTAAAATGGATTAAATTACACTTCATGTAGCTGCGATTCATGGTCTCGCTTTCTGTCGTCGTAGTTTCCTCCTTTACTCTTTCTTTCTCGCTTATTTTTATGAAGTAGTGATAAGAAAAAAACTTTGTATGAGAAGCCATGAACCCGGCCATAACGCACTGTAGGACCGGACCGTTGGTGACGGAAAAGAGAGAATGCTGGACGACACCAGAAAGACCCCGTGAAACAATGTTTTTTTTAATGTTGTCTATTCGAGTGGAAATGAATGATGACAGGATGTGATGATGGAATAGAAAACTAATCAACGCCCCGACCTGACATGATGCGTTAAGTGCTAATGGCAGAAGTGTACTGTATGTTTACCATAAAACTATGAAAGGAATGTTTAATTTATGTTATGACCTAGGGATACAACAAACGGTTGTGTCGATACTCAATTAATCGGCGATTATCAAATCAATTAATCAGAAATGATATCATATTAAGCAATTAGTTGAATTATGTCTATAATAACTAATAAATAAAGCTAGGTACTCACTTTAGCTTTTAAAAATGTCTTTTTAATAGAGCTGCAATTATTTCACTGAAGCAGTAAGCTTGGTTATTCATATGCTTTCAATGTTAGTTAAACTAAGTTATTCATTCATTCATTATGTAGTGTTTATCCTGTTCAGGGTCGTGGGGGCGCTAGACTGTATCCCAGATAACTTAGTGTGTGAGTTAGGGCGGGGTACATCCTGTACAATCAGCAGTTAATCACAGCACTAACACACACTTTCACTCCTATGGACTATTTAGAATAGATAATACACCTATGTACAATCACATGTCTTTGGAGGCAGGAGGAAACTGGAGTACCCTGTGAAAACCCACACAAGAATTTCTTGTTCCGATTTTCATTTCTACTACCATAATCATACGACATAGGTCGGACTTTTTTAACCGTCAGGAAGTCATTTTAATTCAGTTGGAGTACCAATTGAAATAGTAATCGTACGTGTCAGTAGTGAAGACACTAATGCATCTAATATATAGCTAATATATTTAAATGACCTCGAACACAATAGTCAGAGCTGCTGTTATAGGAAACGAATCAACACCTTCCTACCAGTTAGAATACAGAATAATATACATGCATTATATAATAATGTTCAAGTTCAATTTCTGCTTTTGTTTTCTATGAGCTGGAACGGGATATCAATATTGATTAATGTGATTGTAATTCTAAAGTAGTTTGTTGCTTTCTTTACTATCGTGAGCTTTTGGAATCGTTTTTGTTTACAATATTTTTTTGCCTTTTTTGAAAGAAATCGATCGACTGATGCTGCCGGTGTTTATAAGTGATATGACTGATTCTTTAAACTCATCATCAAAGTCTTGCCTGTGTCTCGTGCTCCGTTCTTCCAACAACAAAAAAAAAAGAAATTCATGTTCTGCAGAAAAATCTTTTTTTTTTTTTTGTCTTTTCTAAAGAATCTTTTTCCCCCTTGTCTTTTCTTTTAACTTACTGAACTGAAGAATCTACTTTCTTGCATTTTCCCCCATCCCGTTTTAAACCTCGGTAAGCATAGCAAGCTCTTTATTTTGCCAAAAATCATAATCATAGCATCTCAGGTTCCTGGAGCATTACGCAATCCTCTTGGCCACTTTAAAAAAAAAAAAAAAAAAAAAAAGGTTCGGTTTGTCAAAGTAACCATGAAGGGCATCGGCTAATGTCTATTTAATTGTCTTCTCTCCCGAAAGCTGTGTAGACAGATTCAGCAGCACATCACAGGCACCTAGATATCAATTTCAGGCACAAATTGAGAAACATGTTCATAATGTCATTGAGGTGAAACAGCGATGAAGTCATTGACATGCAAATGAAAATACATGGCGTTCCGACTGACAGTTCAGTGTATTGAGTTTCGCATTGTTATCATTACCAATTTGTTGAGAATAAAGCGTAGAATTGCCTTTTTTTATGGCTGCAGGTAATGTGTAAGTACCGTAACCCTAGTGTAAAAAACACAGTTTAAAAAAAAATCATACAGATTAAATATATAGTATCATATACAGTACTCGTATAAATATTATTAGTGAAATTGCAGACTTGAACAGATTTCTCCACCTAGTTTTTATAAAGAACCATTTGGTTCAGGCGGCACAGTGACAGAGCGGTTAGCACTCCTGCCATACAGCAAGAAGGTCATGGGTTCAATTCCCACCTTGGGTGTTTGATGGGCGTGCTCTCTCTGTGCATACATGTGTTTTCCCTGGGTACTCCTGTTTCCTCCTACCTTCAAACACGTGATTGTACATAGGTGTATTATCTACTCTAAATTGTACATAGGAGTGAATGTGTGTGTGAACGGTTATCTGTCTCTAAGTGTTAGTGCTGTGATTAACTGCTGATTGTACAGGATGTACACCGCCCTAACTCACACACTAAGTTATCTGGGATACACTCCAGTGACCCTGAACAAGATAAGCACTAGATAATAAATGATTGATCTATTTGGATCAACGATTCCAAAATAGAATAGATTTTATTAAGAGAAATTTATTTCAAGTGCAGATTAACCTGTTGTACTAGTAAAAAATTTCGATCAGTAATAACAAATGAAGTGGTCCCTGGGATTTGTGGTGGTTAAGGTGTTGGACAGATGATGAGAAGATTGTAGGTTTGATTCCCAACACCACCAAAGGCATCTGTCAAATGAATTAAATTCTGGTTAATGATCTAGTATAAAAAGAGTCAAGACACTGTTTGGCTTTAAGTCTGAGACTCTTGTTTTTGTTTTTTTATCTGTTGGGAGAAAGTTTGACTTCATATAATTTAGAGACATTTTTTCTTTAGAATAAATAATGGTTTTTGTGGGAGGCTAAATAAAAACAAAAAAAAAAAACCTTAAACCACTAAGCGTACTTTTATATGAGCCATTAAGCACCAGTGTGGATGTTGAATGCTGAACATGGAAATCCTAAACTCCAGATGGATAGTCCATTTCTTCAGCCTCTGGACAACAAGTTAGACAACATCCAAATTAAAATGGACAGATATTCCCACAGTGGGCAGCAGAGGAAACAGCTGTGGTGGTAGCTGCTTTACTATCATATGTAAGCTAAAATCGCTTACCAGCATTACCATAGACCATAGACCACTGACCATAGATGGACCGTAAATGGTCAGTTGACTATTTTTTGCAAAGACAAACATTTACAATTTCTTTTGTGTAGATTTCCATTTCTGGTATTTGGCAGACGCCCACATCCAGAGCGACTTACCGTTATCTATATATTTTTAAGCCATCTCAGCAGTTTATGCTTAGGGGCCTTGCTTAGGGGCCCAGCACTGGCAGCTTGGTGGAGCGAGGAATTGAACCTCCAACCTACACCACTGAGCTCTTCATTCTCCCTTTAAAAGTGTATATGGCTAATTATCCGATAAGGAAGCAAAAACTCGAACTTAGCATGTGCACTATTTCGGGTTACTAACCTTTTCATTTGCGGTCTGTGTTTCAGCGCTCAGTCGAGCAGCCCTCCCGTTCGGCCTGGTACGCCGAGAGCTCTCGTGCGAAGGATACCCCATCGACCTCCGATGCCCTGGGAGCGACGTCATCATGATCGAGACGGCTAACTACGGCCGCACGGACGACAAGATCTGCGACGCCGACCCGAACCAGATGGAAAACATCAACTGCTACCTCCCAGATGCTTACAAAATCATATCTCAGAGGTAAAGGCTGTGTGCCAAGCATCACTCATAATGGAAATGTGGACTCTATTTCCTGCCTTTTAGATGGGTTTGGTAGATAGCGCGTTATTATTATTGTTTTTATTCCGAGGTTCTTTAAGCATGCCAGTTGTTTTCCATTCGACTAGTCTCGACGTTACTTAGCGCTAAGGGGACAGCTGAAATAACATACGCAAAGCCGAATGTCAGCGGTGAGGCTCAGTCGCGGATCACCGGAAAGTTCCTTTACCAGGTGCACCAGTAAAGTCGTTTTAAAGAGAGATATCTATGCAAAATGCCAGAGACAACGACTATAGACTGTATGTGGAATTAGGTAAACACTTTAGAGCGTCGGAAGCCCTGCGGCAGCCACGCTACATGGTTTTGTCCCTAATGTTCAGCATGCCAATGGCTCAAGCCATCTCATAAAATGTTCTACATGAGACACACACAGCCATTTCCTTGAGCAGCTCTTTACAGATTGGAACGCTGCTTTTCTTTGTTCAAAACTCGGCTCTCGCCGGCGGTGGCATGGGATGCGGCTCTGACTAATGCTCTCCTCTCAAACCATTTATATTTGTGACACTTTTGCTTGCTCCTGCTCTCTCAGGACACAGTTCTTGTGTCGGCGCCAGACTACGCACACATATACTTATGCACACATTCGTAGCGCTGGGAACTCGGCTGCTGCCGTCGCTAGCTGTGATGGTATATATTTAAATCGGCCGAGATATTAACATTTCATGAAGCCCAAACGAACGCTGCGCATCTGGAAAAAAGCGCCGCTAAGCCACAGCGGAGCTCGTGCTTCTCAGTTCAATCCGACGTAGCCAACTTTTGTTAAAAGTAGCGGAATGTGAGTGTTTTTGTTTTTTTTTTTTTTTCTTTGAGGATTTTCGAGGACTTGAAGTAAGGAAGTCCTTATAACACTTTTAAAGGTGCAGTAAAAAAAATTGTAAAACCATTTAGGCTCAGCAACCTGTTGATTTCATGGTAGAATAAAGCATTAAACATGGAAAAGAAACATTGCTCTTTTTATATTCGTTAAAGAAAGACCAGAGTCTTAGAGTCTAATAACTTGCTGCTATTAATAGTCGTTCGCTGAGGTTTAAACAAAAGGCGCATTGAAGAAAGAAAGACAAAATAACGTTAGGAAAGAACGAGAGGAAAAAGGTTTTCCCGAGTTTTATATTAAAGTCGCTATTCACTGTTACTTTCACACGCTTTTATTTCCTCGACATTGTTGATGTTTTTTTTTAAGACCGTTGAAGAAAGATCTGGGGCGAGTTCCATAGTCCATGTTGAGTCTGAAACAAGGTTTGCGCCCAAAAGTTTCATCCAATAACCAAACAGGAATAAATCTCTCCCAGATAACGTAGTGCGTGTGAGTTAGGGCAGGGTACATCCAGCAGTTAATCACAGCACTAACACTTACAGACAGATAACCATTCACACACACATTCACGCCTATGTACAATTCAGAGTAACACATTCACCTATGTACAATCACATGTGTTTGGAGGCAGGAGGAAACCGGAGTACCCAGGGAAAACCCACACCAGACTGGGGAGAACATGCAAACTCCACACAGAAACATCCACAGTGGGGATTGAACCCATGACCATCTTACTAGGAGGCAGGTGTGATAACCGCGCTGCCACCATTGAGCCAAATGGTTATCTATAAAACCTAGGTGGAGAAAACAGCGTTCACATCAAGTCTCTCCTGATTTCAGTTCAGCAACAATCCGTCAGAAACAATCCGACGTGAACTCAAACACGTTCATTTCCCTAGAATGTTGACTCCTGTTCGAGCAGGTCTTTCCGTTTCCTTTCCTGCCGTCCTCGTTTGCTTTGTCGTTTATGAAATAATAATAATAAAATAACAATAATCATTTAAATTTGATGTTAAACTTATAGATATTTCTTTCCCTTTTTCTTCTTTTCTCATTTAAATATTCCTATTATAAATTCATATCTAACAATTCGATCTGTCTATAATTATGTAGCTATTCAAGTTTTGTTTTCATTGTGCTCGTTATCTAAATATTAATTTCAAATTTTATCGGTCACATGCACATACACTACCTCACACAACATGCAGTGAAATGCTTTTTATGACTGTTTGTGGAAGATAACAAAATATTTCAATCGAGAGCGATCCCGAGCAACTTACATTTATTTCATTTATCCAACCGGGTGGTTGAGGGTTAGGGGCCTTCCTCAGGCGCCCAGCAGTGGCAGTTAGGTGGTGCTAAGAATGGAACCCATGGTCTTCCAAACAGCAGGCAAACACCTTAAACACTTCTCTTAAAATACAAAAACCAAACAATAGAGTCAAATACTATGAGAACAGAATTATACTGTGTATGTTTGTGTATACGACTACACAATGGGTGGTGATTGATGGGGGGTGGGTTGTGGGTGGTGGGTCAGCGGTATAAGGCTCTGGATCAGAGGGTTCGGGGTTCAAGCCCCGCACCAGGCAAGCTACCATCATGGGGTCCTTGAGCAAGGCACTTAACCTCACCTGCTCCAGGGGCGCCGTTCGTTCTGGCTGACCCTGCGCTCTGACCCCAGCATTCAAATTTGTATGCTGGGATATGCAGAATCAAAGAATTTCACTGTATGTTGTACTGTATGATGTGCATGTGACCAATAAACTCAACTTTAATACATTTAATTTAGTGTTTTTTTTCTTCGGCTTTTTGGTTTTACCGGAAAAGCCACAAACATCTTTGAACTAAACTCCTATACAGAACACTTTGGTTTTTGACGGATGCTGGATGATGCAACGATTGGCCATTTTTTTTCCTTTAAAGGGCAGAAAATCTGACGGGTTCTTAATTAGATGTTATGTTACGAGATAAACATTTGTTGCCAGACACAGTAAAGATGTTCAGAGAAAGGTCATTTGAGTGGCAAAACACAGGAAATTTCTCTATGATCAAAGTAAACTGTGTAACTGCTCATGTAATTAAGACCCCAACACTGGGGTATTGTAATAAAAACCACAGTGCTACCGGGTGGCGGTCCCACACGGTAGCCCCTGATCTGCACTCGGCGTTTATAGAAGGCAATTAAAAACGTGTTAGTTGGTTTTGTTGACAAGTCTCACTTTCATTTCTCATTAACCTCTTGGACTGGTTTGATTAAGCTGTCACTTAACTCGGGGTTTGATTTACGATTTATCAACGGCGTTGGCCAGCAGGGGTTCCATTTCAGCATCTTTGTCGGCCGGTTATTGGCTACGCTGGAGAATTTGTCTACTTCAGATAGGTTTAATCCTTTGGTCGTTGATCTAATATTTGAGTTTGTAAAGTATGTTTTCTATTTCTAGCAGATACTTTAAAAAAATATATAATTCTGTTCTTTAATTTTGCATAAAAAATGCCTAACTGTGCTTGTACTTTAAAAACAATCAAATGAAACACAAGATGGATGGAGGGATAGATAGATAGAGTAGATTGATTGATTGATTGATTGATTGATTGATTGATTGATTGACTGCCCTTATCCAGGGCGACTTACATTTATCCAACTGAGCAGTTGAGTATTAAGGGTCTTGCTCAGGTAACCCTGGTCCCCTGGAATCGAACCCATAAGATATGGTAGGATAAGATGAGATAAGATAAGATAAGATGAGATATGGTATAATAATACACACATACAATACAGACACACACACACACACACACACACACACACACAGTACCTACATTACCTACATACATAGTACAGTACCTACATACTGCCAGTAGCACGTGTGTGTGTATGCGTGTGCGTGTGTGTGTGTGTGTGTGTGTCCGAGAGCAGTCCCACCAGTAGGAATAATTTCATAATTATCTTTAATCCTGCAAAAGATTTTCCTACAATAACCTAAAATAAATTGCTTACTCAGCCGGTTTTGTTCCCCATTTTATTATTCCATTCTCAAGGCTTGGGTCAAGTCGCAAATCATTTCTTTTCATTATCACTGCTCCTCAATATGCACAAGCAAAATCTTTCCAAAGGTGAGATTATCTTTAGCCTCATTGTTTCTAGCAATATAGTCCAGTCTTACATTTTCCTAAAAACCTCGGCTTGTGTGTTTTTATTTTTATTTTATTTTATTTTTTTTACTATAGACGGACCATTGCTGTTCTACTGAAGTACTGAACATGAACACAATCACCCTGAAATAACGGAAATTAGTATGTGCAGTAAATCGTCCGAGTATTAAACACCGGTCCAGAAAAATCATTGAAGAAGTTCGTTTTATCTCCTGTTTCCTCGCAGAAAACGCAAACTCTGTTAAACCATCTGAAATATTTAGAAGAGTTGATTGCCACGAGGTCCATTTTGTCATTTTGATGTGGAAGAATATCTTGCATGTTTGCTCCAATTGTATCATGAATCCCTGTGCATATAGAAAGCCTGATTGAAGTTTGGCCAATTTCTTCGTTTATTGACTCAGAAATACACACGCACACACACACACACACACACACACACACACACACACACACACACACACACACACACACACACACACA
>JAOUQX010000035.1:2194455-2209583 GCA_028566295.1 Liobagrus marginatus
GGTAAACAGTGCACATCTGGGGGCGTAGTTATTGTCAACACCTTTCTGTTAATTCAACCTCGTCTTTCATTCGAGTTTGCAGCTGAATAGACTTTAATTGGAGTAGAATTCCATGTCTGGCGCTGTCCCCCTAAAGGTTTCAGTGCCGAATCGAAAAAATAAATAAATAAATAAATAAATAAAAAACAGCCCCGTCTATTGGGTCATCTGTTAATCTCTTCTTCAGACATGCTTGTTTTTTTCCACACTTACATTTAAGTGTTTAAATCCTCTAGTTTTTCAGATCAGCCCTGAATCTGCGCACACGCTCGACTGATTCCAGCCAGTGAATAGAGGTTTTCTTTTTTCCTTCTAAAAAAGAGCCTTTATTTACAGCTATGGTCATCAGCTATATCTCTAGCGCGATTGATTTTTTTCCGCGGCGCAAGAACATTTTTTCTCTTCAGAAAAGTCGTCGAGAGAAGAAAAAGGTATGGAACCTGTCAAGGTTTTTTTTTTTTTTCCACACAAGATGGAATGAGTGCTTTTCCCTTTACTGCTTGCTGCCTCGAATGCTTATGAACAGAGCCGGGTCTTGATGCACAAACATGTACATTCAAAACAGGCCAAATCTATCATACACACGTTAACATAGGCATAGCAAGTTAACCGCATCAGCATCAAAGTGTGTGTTTTCGCATACCTTCACTGCTGTGTGCTATTTACCAGCGAAAGAGAATAAAACGATGTCACAGCCCATCAACTACGGTGCGCTGGTGTTCGAAAATACCTGACAACGGACATGTGGAATCTTTTATAACAGATAAATGGAGTGTCGTTGGGATTGAAGATGATTTCTGCAGTATTTTTGATCAGGCTGGAAATCGGCGCCTTAATTTGGAGCCAAAGAAATCCGTCAGCCTTTATAAGCCTACATTCTGTCAACACTAGCAAGTGACAAAATGAGGCATCGGTCCAACAAGCGGCATCTGTATTAACGTTTCTTTTTTCAATTCCAAGCAAATTAGATTTAACGAATTCATTTCGATGAAATATGAACGCGAACGTGTTTGGCCACCTCATCAGCAGGTGGTGGTGGCTCAGCGGTATAAGGCTCTGGGTCAGTGATCAGAGGGTCAGGGGTTCAAGCCTCGCACCAGGCAAGCCACCGTCATTGGGTCCTTGAGCAAGGCCCTTCGCCTCACCTGCTCCAGGGGTGCTGTTCGTTCTGGCTCACCCTGCGCTCTGACCCCAGCGTTCAAGTTTGTATGCTGGGATATGCGGGAATCAAAGAATTTTACTGTATGATGTGCATGTGACCAATAAACTGAACTTTACTTTAGCACACCCACATAAGTGGGTGTGGCTTCCCCAAATTGTTGCGTCAAAATTGAAAGCACAAAATGATCTAGGATGTCGGGATATGCTGTAACATTAAGATTTACTTCACTGGAACTAACACTGTTACAGCACGACAATGCCCTTGTGCACAAAGCCTCTGAGCGGCATGAATGCATGTGTGTTACGGTTGGAGTGGAAAAACTCGAGTGTCCTGCACAGAACCCTGACTCTGACTCAACCCCACTGAACACCTTTGGGATGAACTGGAACATGGAAATATGGACCATATTCCATAGGAATATTCCACCACCTCGGTGCCAGAACAGAGTGAACACTTGAGGCTTGCCACTCTAAGGGATATAAAGTTTTGTTGCTTGCTAGTTTAAACTTAGTCCTACGGTACTTTAAAGTCTTTACAAAAGGTCCTTTTTAGCAGAAAGTTGGCGGTTATTGTTCTGTTGTTCTTCATCCCGATCTGCGTTACTGTATGTCAACCTTATGAGGCGGCGTAATGAGGATGTCACAGGCCAACATCATAAAGCAATTTGCAGCCGATTGCCTCTTTTCCTCGGCATAATCAGCGCAATCGTCTGATCGGTGCAATAAAGGCACCATCCGGGAATGAATTAGCTTTTGTTAACAGAAAACATTAATACTCCATTAATGTGCAAGCGATCTGTAATGCGCTATTGACTCTGACTAATGTAGTCATGAGACGGCCTTGGTCAACATTTATTCCCTCGTTTTCTTCATCCAGCAGTAGTTTCTTTTTCTGAAAAGTTCCGTTTTTTTGCTTAGGGCATTATTTCTACAAGGGTTTTTGCAAGCGCAGAAGAGTAGCCCTATTTATATGCAGATGAGGTCATGAATAATATAAATAGCTATGTTAAGAACCATTCAGTAGCTTTGCAAAGAATAATCCATGGGACGCATTATCTGAAACTGTTTGTGGTGTATACAAGTTGCACTTTTACACCAAATGTTAGGCTGAAACCTTGCGTGATGTTTTCTACATAAGGTACTTGGACAGTCCATTGGAGTAGAGCTAGTCAAATTAAGAAAATCATCTCCCATGTGCTCTGTGGTTTTTTATTCAATGTTCTCACAGACTAATGGTGTAAGTAATTACATGAGTGATTTTTTGTAACTCTCAAGTACTCGCCAACTTTGAAAAGGCGTCCTTCATGGCCTGCTAAGAAACCTTCAACAACGTCCATATAATCAGCCCTTCGTTTTTCTGGTTCTCGGCTCATTTCTCTGTCTCTGTCTTCTGCTCTTGCTTTCTTTCTTTCTTTCTTTCTTTCTTTCTTTAATGATTAACTGTCTTTCTTCCCTAATAGGGATGAGCCGGTGTAGCAACATCAATAGTGGTTTTTACGCAGGGGTTCCCAAATGTTAATTGGTTGCAAGGAAATCTAATATCCTGTATCCTATTACAGTTTTTTTTTTTTTTTTTTTATCACTGAGACGCTTTGCAGATGAGACAGTAATAAGAATCTATGCACGTTTAATAGGTTACCTTTATTCTGCGTGATTTTTATGACTAAGCCTTGCCGAGTTTATAAAGCATTTTGGGAACCCCTGCACTTCAAGATATGTACTTCAACTCTAGCCTTTTTCTGCACTTGACAACATGCTTTTATGTGTATATAAATCTTTCTGTCTCTTCCGTCCTCTGACTCACTCCGTATAGATGTACTGTACCTGTAGATCTTCTTTATGACTCATGCTAATCTTTCTCTTCCTTGACACTCTTTCCACTTTTTTTCCAACGCCCAATAGAAGTGGAGCAAAAAGGTAAATGGTTCTCCGCTTTGGTTCTCGGTCCTCAGCTCCTTGTTGTGTGTATGTATGGTTCTGAGCCGTTCACCCTCCCCCACCCCTTTCCAACCTCGCTCCCGCCTCCCAGTCCTGCCCTGCCCTGCCTTGCCCTGCCCCCTCCTTATTCCCACATGATAACTAGACCTCGAGATCGCAACGATCTCGACTTCATTGACTCCAAATGAAATTAGAGTGCTGTTTGGATGAGATATCCCATCATAATCAACATCTGCACATTATTTTCTTTATAGATATGCTTTGGGGTGTTCAACCTGAAGATCCTGGAGAAACATTTATTTTTTATTTTTGTTGCCAAATTGAGTAGGAGTTTTCACCACGATTTGTTTGTAGACGACAAAATTCTACCTCGGCTAATTCCAACCACCTTTCATGACCCATTTTCTGATCAGATGCTTGGTGACGGGAGAGAGAGGTCTTCGATCTTTCATTCTTGCCCATGATACGAAAGCACATTCATTGGTGCTTTGTTTCAATTTAAAAGATGGCTGTTTATCTTTAGCAAGGCCTCCTTCACCCTTTATCAACTCAGGTCTTTCTCTATTGCTGTATGTCATCCTATCTGTCCAGAGAAGCTTTGGCATTCTGCTCCACTGTCCTATTCCTGCCTCGTCCCTCCTGTCGCGTGTCATGCGTGCTGTTTGTTCTTTCCTCAGACATGATTCATCTATGTGTGTGTTTTATTTTTAAGGTACAGCTTTAATGCCGCCCGTAGAATCAGACAGTATACCCTCAGTTATCTGACGCTAAGTCCAGCTGAATTTAAAACTTAGTAAGGAATGCCTACATAGGGAACATGTCCAGAACTGAACCTCGTCTCTCTCTTTCTCCCATCTCCTTTCATTTACAGGAAATCCTTTGCAGATCTTTTTTCAGTTACGCTTGTGTTAAAATGTCTCAGGGAGCAAGGCGTTATTGAAACATATCAGAGGCGCACACACTTACTTAACCTGTTGTATCTCCTCTCATCTATGCACACCACACTGTCAAAATGAGTTTGGAGCGTCAGATCTCATCTCATGAAATACACATTGACACACACATACACACCATGCTGTGGTTAAAAAGTTGTTAAAAGAAGAAATCAAACATGAATTTTAAGGATGTTGGCAGTTCTAATTTCTTCTCTCGTGACTTTTATTTCAGTTTTCATTTGTCCTGGCACTTTAAAAGCAGTGGGGGAACCAGTTTTTACTTTTGAGGCTGAGCAGCAAGCAGGATCTTGGTGCAAAGACCCGCTACAAGCTGGGGACAAGATCTATTTCATGCCATGGACACCGTACCGTACCGACATGCTAATCGAATATAACTCGCTCGAGGATTTCCGCAATGGCAAGCAATTGACGTCACACAAGCTGCCTCACCGAGTGGATGGCACCGGTTTCGTGGCCTACGACGGCGCCATCTTCTTCAACAAGGAGCGCACGAGGAACATTGTCAAGTTCGACCTGCGAACACGCATCAAGAGCGGCGAAGCTATTGTGGCTAACGCTAACTACCATGACACGTCGCCTTACCGCTGGGGAGGCAAGACTGACATCGATCTGGCTGTTGATGAGCGGGGATTGTGGGTAATCTATGCGACAGAGCAGAACAATGGCCGCATTGTGGTGAGCCAGCTGAACCCGTACACATTGCGCTTCGAGGGCACATGGGAGACAGCGTATGACAAGCGCTCAGCCTCGGACGCCTTCATGGTGTGCGGTGTGTTGCATGTGGTGCGCTCTAGCTATGAGGAGAACGAGAATGAAGCCAGCAAAAGCCATATCGACTACATCTACAACACCAAGCTGGGCCGTGGAGAGTACAAAGACATCCCCTTCCCCAACAACTATCAGTACATTGCTGCTGTGGATTACAACCCTCGAGACAACCAGCTGTACGTGTGGAATAATTTCTACATCCTGCGCTACGAGCTGGAGTTCGGCCCGCCAGATCCTGACAAAGGTAAGGATTATAAGTATGCTTTTGTTTGTTTGTGTTTTGTCTTGATTATGCCAGAAATATTCGATGCAGTTGATTGGCTAAGCTTTTATTTAGTTTTGTGATGTAAAAGCGATACAGACAATGATCAAGTTTCTTAGTTCCCAGCTTTTGAAACAAAATGACTGTCGCTCACTCAATCCTTGTGCTAGTTTGAACGTTGAAATACAGAAAAAAGGCAACACCAAAAAACCCCATATCTGCTCCAAATCCTATTGCTGTCATGATTGAGACTGGCCAAAACATCTAACCATGAAGACGATTAACGGCCAGGAGAGTTCTGAGCCCAATGACTGGCTCATAAAGAGGCTATGACCTCATCAAGTGTCTAATCTCGAGGCTCTTGGCCTGTCTATTATAACTGTGCCATGGTTAACCTCCCTCCCTCTGCACTCGTGCGCATCATGATGTGAAATATGCTATTGCTATCTTGTGCAAATGCTGAATGTGACCCTCTCTCTCCTCTGTGCTTAAAAGATACCAAGTAATACCAGTTGCCATGGTCACCTCATCAGAGAATACAATCTGAGGCAGATTTGGACAATCTTCAACTTTATTGCACCAAGTGCAAAGGACAAATACATAGTATACTCCCACCAGAGTCCACAAATTACTGCTGGGGATGGGGTTGAAAGTGTAGGTGCATACTGAAGAAGACCTCATATACCGAGGTCTATTTGTTGTATGAGGTTGATTTGAACAGTTCTCATGTTAAGATACAAGAGGCGCCAGGTGTGTTCGCAATCAGATGGATAATAGGTCTAATTATCCAATGACTCCTCGATAGTGTGGGAGAAAAATCCTAGCAACCGCGGCCACACCCGCCCATCCCCCCTAGGGGCAGAATTATCTTTCTAGCAGTGGCAGCTGTTTCATGCATATAAGTCACTGTCAGAACAGAACAGAACAGAACAGAACAGAACAGAACAGGGTACCATGCTTGAGAAGGTATGTGCTGAAATTTACTTTGTGTCAGATTGTGTCAGGGGTGCGGTGGCTCAATGGTAAGGCTCTGGGTCAGTGATCAGTGGGTTGGGAGTTCAAGGCTCGTACCAGGCAAGCTACCATCATTTGGTCCTTGAGCAAGGCCCTTAACCGCACTTGCTCCAGGGGCACTGTTCGTTCTCTCTGACCCCAGCGTTCAAATTCATATGCTGGGATATGCGGAATAAAAACATTTCACTGCGTGTATGTTATAAATAGGATCTACAAAATGATTATTGTTCCTCGATGATCTTTCTTCATTTGTTTTATGGATAGGCTCCAGATCTTGGCCAGCATCCTAAGTTAGGATATGGAAAGAGACAAATTTAACTGTGTAATTAAGGTATATATGACAAATAAAAACCTACTGGGTCCACAAGTTGCAGAAAACACACAATAGTCCGTAGTTAGAGCGAAGTCAGATATTTAATCCACAGTATGCGCTTCATCAAGAGTGGAACGTTTGCATCCAGATGTTGCCGTGTAAGTGTAGCAGTAAGGGCTTTCATTTGTAATTCTGAATCTAACCACTGGCCCTTAGGTGAAATATCTTTATTATGTTCCTGGATCTATCTCCTATTTGTTAACTTCACTCAGGGCTGCTACGCCAAAGAAAACATTTCCCTTTGACATCACATTCACTCAACCTGTTATTGCCTGCGCTCTGGGGGTGTCTTTTTCAGCAGAATCTCACAGTGTTTTTTTTTTTTTTTTTTTTTTTTTTAGAAAAAACAATACACCAGAGAACAACTTTCCCACTTTGCCGCTACTTGCAACGTTGTCTTATTTCCACGTAGCGCTAGACAACATGTCGTATGCTTGTTGAACTAGGCTTGTGCCTTTCGTTGTAATCTCCTATATACTTACAGAGGTCTAGTCTGGAAGCAACCTTTGACAAGCTGCAATTAAGTCGATCCAGACGCTAGAATTTTAATGCGCCCACCACGGATGCATGCAAACAGCCTGCCGTCGCTCTGACGCTCGCATGTATGTAAATGTGATTAACAGCAGAATTATCATAATTGCCCGCGGGTGATCACAGCAGCGTGACAAAGATCAGTTGAGATTGCACTGCATTTCCAACGAAGAGCATCAAACATCCAGCTTTTGCTGAATACTGCGACCAACTTTATCTGCCTTTCCAAAACTGTGATGTCTCAGTAGTGTTAACGTAGCACATAGTTCAAGTTCAAGTTCAAAGTTTATTCGTCACATCTACATTATACGGGGTACAACATACAGTGAAATGCTTTGACGACTAACTGTACATTTGCTGTAAGGGGGGGGGGTGAGGGAGAGAGGTGGGTTGGTTGCATATAAATACTATTAACAGTAAGTACAGTAATTACAAATTTACATCTATATGCAATATGTAAATGACAATAATATATAATAATAATAATAATAATAATAATAGTAAAAATAATAAAATAATAATAAAATAATAGTAATAATAATAATAATAATAATATACTAACATATAGTATACCAAAGTGTACCTACTATAATATACTATAAATATTGAATAACGGTAGCTGCCAAACACCATAAATGAAAGTCTACAACCTAACAGTTCTATTGTAATAAATGCCCACTGGCTTCCCCAGACGGTGCTAGTCATGTCCCTGTGTGTTAGACGCTCGACATATGGTTCACACGCATCACAGACAGCTGATGGTATAATCTCTCCACTGGAATCCAAGGTCAGGGCCAGGAGAAACAGCCACACCTTTCTATCGTCACTTGTGCATTGCTGCCCCCTGCTGGTGTAATTCCGCCTACATATAATAGTGACGTCATGTCGCATTAATTCACAATGCTTCAAGATTTTTGTATGCAAATGTATTTTATACTGCCTCGAAGCAAACATTAGCAGTATTGCTGCAGGTTGCACTTGTAAAATATATAAATATATAATAAAACACAGACAGAGAGTCACTTTCTCAACTGAACAAAAAGTACAGAGAGGCAGGATTATGATTTTGTCCTAAATTATGCTTCAGAAATATTTTTAGATATTTTCTACAGTTTTCTTTCATAATCCTAATATTTTTAGGAACCATATAGAACTGCACATTTGCGGGTTTCTGGTGAGGGCATCATCATTTGGCAGATTACCAAATTATAGCTAACCACAATTACCTTTTTTCTGTCTGCAAATAGTTTTGCTTGGTCTGTGTTCCAGTCTCCGCCAAACAAGAAGCGTAAGCTGGAGAAAGCACGTAAGCCTCTGACCTTCACTGTGGTAGAAGCCACTGCAGCAGATCTGCACTCTCAGGCCCTTGGCATCGGCCAAACACACAGCAGCCACGTGCAGAGTGTCACCTACTGGTTGGAGAGTATTCTCACAGACCTGAAGGTAAACCCCAACACACACACACACACACACATACGTCTCATGTTTTACATTATTTAAATATGTAAAATAATGTTTTAATTATTTACACCGGATAGCTTTATGTAACAGAAAACCTTCCCCATCAAAAATCATAACGTTCTGGTGCATATCATTATTTATATTATACTAACGCTAATAACTTTTATAATGGTTGGTTGTAATTTTATTTCAAAAATCACAAATTCCCTGGTTATTCCTTTGGGCCCTGTTTTTGGAATAGCCTGACTTAGGATATTAATAAGGGTTTTTTTAACCATAAAACTAGAGCAGTCATGGTGTAACCATGTTGCGCTTCGTCATCAGGTGTTACACAACCGTGTGCCTTCCTGCGACTCTGAACTGAGCCTCTTCCTCACTGCTGTGGAGAACACTTGGGTTCACACTCGGCAGAGACGCCGTGAACAGAGCCGACAGCTGTGCGAGCTACCCAATGCCTCAAAACCTGAAACGTCCACTGCTGAGAGTGTGGATCCAACACCAGCACCGGACAGTACCGATCCTCACAGCAACGGTGAAGGATCCAAGGCAAAACAGGATTCTGTGAAGGATATGGATGCCCCCTGTAAGACCTCCAGCACAGAACAGGGGCCCAGTGTTTCTACTATTTCCCCAAGCTCCAGCTCAGTGCACAGCTTCCTGTTTAAGTGCCTGATGAATGTAAAGGTGGAAAACAGTGATGTATTGGTTGAGATACATTGGGTGGAGGGTCAGAATAAAGACCTGATGAATCAGCTATGCACATGCATTAAGAACTCCCTCTTTCGCCAAGTAGCCAGTACTATTTAACTCCATGATTTTAACTTTGGTTCTGCTTTTTCTTTTTAACAAATGATTTTATTAACAGCGCACAATCTGAGGTATGAGCCATTACATTTCTGCAAGTCTGTCAGTGCAGTGCAGCAACAGAGACATTGGTGAAATGTCTTTCACTAAATGTTTGTTTGGCTTTGTTACATTTGTAATAAACATTTTTAATTGTGGTTGTTTGGAATCTTTCTTTGATTTAAAAACCTTGGATTTGTTCTTTCGTCTTGCATTGTGTTGTCTACATCCGCTTTTGTTTAGACTTACTGGTGCCAATCGTTTATAATGTTTACATGATTTCTTTATGTAAACGATTGAAAAAGGAAAGGACATTTAGTGGGTAATTAATCCCTTGATTTTTACGTCAGCTGATATCTAGCTCTTCTCGTGGACCAGGTTTCTGCTCTGTGCTTCCAGCTTCCTCAGTCATGGCTGGTAAGTGTGATAGTTTTGCCCACTTCAAAAAGTTTGCGGAATTCCTAGTATCTCGTTGTGCTTTAATAACTTGATTTTTTTTTACAGCTTTTTGTGAAGATGTTTGTACAGAGTGGCATTTCCTGTCCCTGGAATACTGCTGCGGTTTCCCTGCAGGAAATCTGGGCCTGTAGACCGAAATCCGGAGCGGAGCTGGCATAGATAACAGGAAGGCAGCAGCAGTCAAGGAAGTAACTGTTGGAAGCAGTGGCAGTTTTCCAGAGTGGTGGGTCATGTGAAGTTGTCTGATCCTAGAAATAAATCATCTACTGTGCTTATTCTAGCTTATGCGTCTTCTGTTTTAAACAAGGGTTTTGCCCCGTTTGCAAAACTTGTGGATATCATGTGACATGAGAATAGAACGTGCTTAGTTACATTAAACACACCTGTTAGAACTTGTGCTGACAGGTACGAATCATTTCTTGTTTGGTCTGGTATTATCTAGGAGTCTAGTACTTTTAGATTTATACCCTCTGCAGTATTTTTTTTATATACATCATATTCACTGTACCTACTACTTTGTAGTGTTCCTCTGAATAAAGGTGTCTGCCAAATGACGTAAATGCAACATACTTTATGGGTTTACCTGGTTGTGTTTGACTCGATCAGGAATAACAAAAAAATGCAGAGATTAGTTAGTAAAACAGCTCATAATGAAACAGCACATAGTGAAATCGAAACTTAAAGCCTTTGTTTTTTTTCTACCTCTTGAACAGAAATATACTTTGCAAGCTACTTTCAGAAAACCTTGTAGTGGTAACTTAGTGTTTAAGGTATTGGTCTACTGATTGGAAGATCGTGATTCCCAGACCACCAAAACAACAACGCTGGGCCCCTAAGCAAGGCCCTTAAACCACAACTGCTGTGTGTTTTTAAAAAAATGAGACAAATATATGTTTCTATGGATGAGAGCGTCTGCTAATCGCTAGAAATGTAAACATTTGGGTTATACTGCATATACAACAGGCTGTAGGTGTGGGGGCTTCTCTGAAGCTCTGCATGTCTTTAGAGGTGGTAGACAGTTAGATACACAACTCTAACCTGTCTATCGCTAGCGCCCTGAACTCTAGTGTAGTAAACCAAACCCAATTTCCAATGATTATCATGAATCTCTGATCTGATCCTTATCTGCCATGTTTGCTTGCGGTTTCTCTGATTGGATTTGGCTCCTGGCAGTCACAATGTAGACGTCAGCTGGTGGGGCAGATAATTATGACAAGGTGGGGGAAGTTTTGATTCATTTCCTCCCTTGACTTAATCATTTGATTTTCATTGTAAACAATGAACCCTATACACACTGTTGTAGCTCTAATTTGGAGTTACTCTTTGTTGCGGTCAAGTAAGGATTTTGACTCCTTGAAAGCAAACAGGGAGAATGAGGAGAAGCTTCTTCCTGCAGGACATCCAGCCCCTCAACCAGAACACCTAAAGTCTGGACTTTCTTCTGGACTGGCTTCCTGTTCAACACAACCTCATAAAAATCATAGGACTTTTACTTTGCACACACATTATATTACAGTTACACTTCATTACGTCACACATTGCACCTGCCCTTTACAAGTACAATCTTTTCATATTCTCTTTATTCAGTTATTTATTTATGACTGACTATATTTTCTTTTTATATGGTTTATTTACCTCCTTTGTAAAACTCTTTCAATTTTGTTTTTTTTTCTTGAGAGTTTACATCCTTACTTAAGCCCGGTCGGTCATGAAAAGCATTTCACTGAATGTATGATTTTATAAGTAACAAATAAAATAAGAATTTGTCTATGTTGGTTGTTTTTGTTTGTTAGTTTTTTTTCTAAATTTTTTTTTTTTAAATAATAATTAATTTTTTCCCTCTAGGTGTAAATTTGTTCGTAACCTTCTCTAGCCGTGCATTAATACGAGTAATGACTACAGCGCACACACTCGTCAAACCGATGGAGTTGTTTAGTTATCGTTGGTCCTGTAGACGTCAAACCCGCCGAATGTCGCCCACGTGAGCCGTTAACATGCTGCCTGTTCTCTCCTATTGGCTGCCCAAAACTGTTCTTTTATTTATTATGGACACGCGCGAATGCGCAACTATCTTGGGTAAAGTCCGGATTATCGTAACGCAAATGAAGAACTTTATTTAAGGTACTGGAGCTTTGGAACAAGTTGTAGCTTTATTTAGGGATGACATGAGCAGTTAAAGTGCCATGTAGGTTCAGTGTGCCATTTAATCTACTATGTATGGTAGTGTATTTAAGTATTAGGTTTTGGTTGAAGCTCATAGGTTGTAATACAATAAAAGATATTCTATATATTTTTACTTGGAATCTGCTTCGTGGTTTAGATGCATCCTGTCTGGGCGGGTTTATGGCCGGTGTGGGCGGGGCCAGTTCCTAGCGGGTTGTGCCGTAGCCCGATGTATCCAGTGATCAGGCTCTCACAGCCGGCCATCTTGTTGCGGCGTTACTACGTGTGTGAAAGAGTTTCGACAAGGGGGGGCTCAAGTTGCCTTTCTTTTCCTCCCCTTCCTTTTAAGTAGATATCCAGGTTGCTGAACGAAAGATATTTTTAATTACTCCAAAGCAGGAACTGCTAATCTATTTTATTTTGAGGGACTAAAATAACAACGGAGATGAGTATCGAGACGCTTTTGGAGGCAGCCAAGTTTTTAGAATTGCAAGCCCAGCAACAACAGAAAACACGTGGTAAGAACGAGTGTACTTATGGTACTGTATGTGTGCAAAAGTAGTGGTGCGAAGGGATCCTACAGCACGTACTGCTGCATCTTTAACCTCTCACAATGCTTACTGATGGGTCCTGTTATGGTCTTAACGACTGTCAAGATCATTTACATTTCTAAAGATATTTTGTAAGAAAAAAAGTACAAATCACGAGACAAGTATTACAACACTGGCTAAAATGTGCGATGGATTTAATATAGCATATAGTTATAGTCATTTTACTCTTTGCCCCAATGAGCACGGTGTAATGGGGGCACGGAGCTTTTTTTCTCAAATTCCCGCCATAATGAATGTATTAAACTAAATCTATTTGTAATTTTTTACATGGTTTCAGTTTAAGCACATCTGCATTGCTCTTAAGGGCGGTGGCGGCTGTGCGAGCTGTGTGTGTGTGTGTGCGCGCGCGCGCGCCAGTTGCGTTTTTACATAATGACTTGTCAGTGCCATAGTGTATTACGCGTCTTCAAGCTGTTCCGGCTTTTGCACATCACGACTAAGGAATTATTTTTGTGATTTATAGATCATGAGCATTAAAACTTTATTAACTAAACGAACTCTGATTGAGACGCACACTTGTTTTTCTTTTCCTTGTGTTTTCGGCTCGGTGTAATGCGGAACAGCGCGTACTGTCTATGACGTGTACGATGTGGCCACGCCCCCGTAGTAGAAACCGCGTGGTGTAAACTCCGCCCCCGCAGCCATGTGCGCGCCAGACAAGCGCGCAGACTGCACTGACTAGGCCATGTAGACTAGTGTTGCACTTCTTATCCTCTCAGAATTAAATATATATATTTCTAAAACAGTGGAGCTATTAATTATGTGGCAGGATCTGCTACTGAAAATGTATACTTCAGTTCCGAGTTTTTGCATTTGTTTTTTTTTGTTGTAAATTTACTCAAGTGGGTTACAGGTCTGACCCAGTTTGGTTGTGCAGAAGCAATTTTAAGACTATTATGTTTCTGCCTGTGTTAATGCAGAATATTTCCTACTGCTTACCAGTTGGTTGCTATGGTAACTGGACAGCCTTCCCCCACAGACTTGGTATGGCCTGCTTGTTAGAGGAGCATCGCGCTGCCTGGTTGGGGGTGGGTGGCTCATGGTCAGCTGCTGTAACTTGTAGGCCACTGGCGTAGCATCACAAGTGCCTTATGGGGCTTTTAGTAGACACTTTCATACTGACCAGCATCGGACCTAATCAAGCTTTACAGAACCACCTCTTTATGCACTGGTACAAAGGGTGGCTAATATCTCAATACACACACACACAGTTATACACAGAATATGAGTGACATGTTCTGTTGGTATTGACATTGTGATGCTTGTTCTTTCATCAACCTGTCCAAGCCACTCTCTTGTAGGTGCACACACTTTTAGCTAGACTCTAAACATGGAAACTTGCCAGGGATGTTAGAGTGGCCTGTGTAATAAGGAAGTGCCTAGATTTTTAGGAGCAGAAAGTTTCCATTTCACACCCGTAACTGTGTGCTAATCCTTGATTGGTCTTGAGCTCAGCACAGGCGGTGACCATCAAAAACATTTAGATGTATTATGGCAGACCTGGGATGGAGCTAAACTACGCAGGACAGTGGCCCTCGAGGACCGGAGTTGCCCACACCTCTGTACTAGCCTCTGACCGAATTACTGAGTAATCCACAATCACAAGGTACCCACCCGAGTTGCACCGTTTATTACAGCACCTGGTCACCTGACTTATCAGCAGCTGAAGGTGAAACGACTGATTGTTACATTACGTGGAAACCTCGTCATAAAAACATAATTATGATACGCCTTTTAAAATGCTTACTGACACAATGCATATGTTACTGTTGTTGAGTTTTTTTTTTTATTTTTTAGATAAACTAAGATTTATGAAGGTACTTTGCTGAATATAAATGTGCTGTCTGTCTTTGTCTCAGTCTTCATACCCGACTCAGTTTTTGGTCCTTTGTGCTTCTATCTAGCTCCGTGTTTTATGTAGCACCGGGTCCTGTAGGAACGTTGTTTCTCTTCACCGGCCATATTTGGTCACAATGGCAATAAACTCGTTTTTTACTTGACTTGAGAGTAAAATTGTTTCGTTTTCTTATTTTTTTTTCTTATTTTTTCTTTTTGCTAAATGACAAGGAAAAGTATGCAATCCTTCCTTTTATCACAGGGAACTGTTTCCTTCCAGTTTGTTTTTTAGAGAAAGCTGTGTTCAATAGTCCTGCTTTAGCGTTAGGGTTTATGGAGCACCCTTCTGTATCAGCCTATTTTGTATCTGGTCTCAAATCGTGTAAAAATCCCATGATTCTAGGATTTTGGCAGCTAGGCTTATGTTTGTTGTAAGATGATGATGGAGTAGTCCTTGAGAGGCAGGACGAGTAATTTTACCTTCCAGCCTGAACAGGATGTCCTAAAGCTAAGTGCACTCTGGATCGTGATTATTTTTGTCCTTCTAGTTATAAGTGGCTGTAACACGCTAGTTGTGATTAATTTCACTGTCCTTCATATATAAGGGTGATGGTGGCTCAGTGGGTAAGGCTCTGGGTCAGTGATCAGAGGATCAGGGGTTCGAGCCCCGCTCCAGACATGCTGCCATCATTGGGTCCTTGAGCAAGACCCTT
>JAOUQX010000035.1:2236619-2251321 GCA_028566295.1 Liobagrus marginatus
AGATAGATAGATAGATAGATAGATAGATAGATAGATAGATAGATAGATAGATAGATAGATAGATAGATAGATGGGTAAACAGATGAATGAATAACGGGAAGGATTGATTGTTGACAGACAGACAGACAGACAGACAGACAGACAGACAGACAGACAGATAGATAGATAGATAAGTTTGGAAATGTCTATCTCTTGGAAATGATTGGAGGTTGGTGGGTTTGGATGGATGGATAGATAGCTGGGTGGGTGTTTGGGTGGGTGTTTGGGTGGATTGATGGATGGATTTGATACAGTCCAGTCCATCTCCACTTTCTGTAAACGAGTGTAAAGTCACCGTCGTGACTGCTTTTAAAACCCTGTCAAATTACAGATATCTATTTATAACCTGTAGACGCCTTAAACCCGTACGCAGCTTCCTCTCAGGAAGTTCCCCACAGCCAGAGTAAAGAGCAAATGACATGTTTGCACGTGTTTCTCTGTCTGCATGTGACGCGTGCCATATGAACACCACATTTCTCCTGGTGCTTCTGTCACTCGCATCGTACCACATTAGCCTGCGTTTCATTTTAAACTGCGGGTTTAAAGCGACATCATAAAGCTACGGTTTCGGTCCATTATCTACATTTGTGATGATTTGAAAGGATTTTAAGGGCATAATGCAATGTTTGGCTGTTCACATGTAAGAATCACTGAAACACACACAGCCATGAGCACACACACACGCTCACACACACACACACACACACATACACACACTGCTGAGAAAGAACATTGATTTTGATACTGAACACTCAGTCGGCTTTAAATATCTCATCCAGAGGTGTTTCAGAATTATTCATACTAATAATTATTACATAATAATATGAATTCGACTCCGCAAAAGAAAATGAAGTTATTTCTTGGCTGTTTTTATCCCCTAAAAAAAAAATTATTCATTGACCAGGGCAAATTGTTTTAAATGTTTTTTTCTAACATTACATTTAATAACTCAATGACAAAATGCATTTGAGCATTACAAATTGTTTATTATTTTTTTTACAGGCAAACAAGTTTAACGTTTGGATGGAATTAACAAATATACAGCATGAGGTTAATAATGAAAATAATAATTATTATAATAATATATAATTATTAATTATGTAATAATAATTATTATTAATAATAAAAAGCTGGGATAGGTCCCAGTGATCCTGAACAGGATACGCGCTACACAATGGATAGATAAATGAATAATAATAATAATAATAATAATAATAATAATAATAATAATAATAAGCCCTGCAATTAGTTTGCTGGGATAGTCTACAGTACCCCTGCACCCTTAACATGATAAAGCACTAGACAATGAAAGAATGAATAATAATAATAATAATAATCATTAATAATAATTCCTAACTAGTTTCAGTCAGTAAAACGCGTCATCTAGAACCGTTTATTATTTTTTTAATTCATATAAAAGGTCAGAAAGATATTTTTCTGATCTTCGGTGTGTTTGATTCCTGCGCCAGCGGTCTTTCTTAACGATCACCTGCGCATTCATCGCGGTCATCTTTCTGCGCTCGTGTCTATTCCACCCTCCAGATTTTAAACTCTCCTCAATGGCCTTTCACTTTTTAACATTTCAGAGCCGAACGCCTCTTCCACGTCCTCTCAAAGCATCTACACCTGCTTACCGCGCTTCACTCGCCTCTTTATGAGCGTGAGTATTAAAGGAAGCATGGGGCTGGTATAAATATTAGGATTTTAAAAGCAGACATGTAGACTATTGGGAAAGCAGATGTGAGAAAGAGTTACTGTCCTCTCGTTGTAACATGGAAACCTAGAAGTCAAAGAGTACAGAAAGACAAATTGTTTTTTTTTTTTCTTTCATATTAATAATAAGCTCAGCATTTCTTCGTCGCATATCAGTTTATTTACTTACTGCTTTTGAGTTTTGGGTTTGTTATTTTATTTTGGGCTTGTGCTTTTACAGTAACGTCAGCATCTCTCAACCATCAAGTTCATTTATTGATTGTTTGTTTTGTTTTGTTTTTATTTAGTTTGTCCATATATTATTATTATTATTGATTCATCCATTATCCAGCGCTTATCCTGTTCAGGGTTGTGGGGGCGCTGGAGTCTATCCCAGATAACTTAGGGTGTATGGTGGGGTACACCCTGGACCCATACATTATTAATATATACTTATTTTCTTTTTCATTTGCTTTAATTTAATTTCAATCCTTTTTTTTTTTTTTGAGGGAACCTCAGAATGTCCAAACCCTATTGGTTTATTTGCCTCATTTTAATTTGGCTGTGTTTTTTCTTTACTTTTATAACCTCAGCATTTCCTAATCAATTTTCTGTTAATTATTTATTTGTTTACTTATTTACCTTTTTAGCTTAGAAGCATTTATTTATTTATTTGTTACTTTATTCCGAAATGTCCTTCATTATCATGCGCAGATTTGAGCTTGGTATAAACAGCTATTAAGTTATAATTAAGACACATGATGTGACAACCGAAATGTAGCACCGTGGCAGCTTGAGGAGAAAAACAGTTCTTAAATAATAGAGCCGCTTTATTTTCAACCCCTCTGCCGTTTAATAACTACTTCCCTGTTTTGGCAAGTGTTGAAAACAGTATTAATCTCGTTTTCGCACTAGCGTGTTTTGCACTTTACTCCTCCGGTTGCAGACGCACCTCGCACGCCCCGTTTCAGTCCGTGCTTGCTTTGAGAGACGTAAGATGTGGTGAGCGATGCAGCCCAGTGCCTGCCGGCTCCACGGCTGACAGAAAGTGCCCTGGAGCATATTAGGAAAACTTTTTCTGCCACTCCGTCTCCGTCTCTCACCGGTAATTAGCATAATTTAACTCAACCGCAACACAAGGCAACTGCTGGAGGGCTGAAGGAAATGGATGGAGTGGATACATGCTGCCGGAATACAAGGAAGAAAGATAGAGGGCCAAAAAAATGTCCCTTATATCCAAGTGTCAGAAATATAAGTTAGAGAGAGAGAGAGAGAGAGAGAGAATTCAGAGAAAAGCATATAAGTGAGAGAAAAAAAGAAAGTCTGAAAGAAAGAGCATGAGAAAGAAAGAGCCTAAGAGATGTAAAAACAGACGAGACGGTGTAGAGGAAAGAATAAGAGTAAAAAAAAGAGAGAGAGAGAGAGAGAGAGAGAAAGAGAGAGAGTTCTAACGAACACGATGCATGACCTCGCTGTGTTTTTTACACATCAAAGTCTGAATGGATTCAGAGCTGCTCTCCATCGGGGCCCCGAAGGCGCAAATAAAAACACACACACCTATCAGCAGCCACAGGAGGAATCACAGTAAAAGTCTAGTGATAGGTTAGATCCTGGCTATATTTGACATTCAGACACTGTGTATTCTGGTGTACTTTGTGTACTTTTTTTTTTTTTTTTTTAAATCTTTTAGCAGTTCCACTAGGAGTTCAAGCTAGGTAAACGCTCGGTCTCGTTCCTTTCAGCAGCACACCACGCCGGGATGGTGGCTGGGTGATAAACAGGGTCAGCGGTCAACGTTCCAGAACCTGGTTTTTACCGCAAAGTGGTGCAAACAAAACGTTTCATTACCGTTATTGTGACATTCACCTTCCAGTCAGGAGCTTTCCGTTGAAGCGATAGCTCGGGTTTGCTCCGGATTAAATCGAGCTAAAACGCCTGGTTCCGGGAAGAGCTTAAACAAATGTGTTTATTTTTCCAATAGTGCTGTGGAATCATGCAGAAAGCATCACACTTAATCTTTAACCATATCTCTATACTCTGGGTGGGGGGGGGGGGGGGGTGGGGGGTTGGGGTTGGGTTAGGGTTAGGGTTAGGGTTAGGGTTTGGTAGGGTTTGGTCCAGTCCAAATCCAGTCCAAATCAGTAGCAAGTGATAACTGATTTATTAAGGTGTTGGACTGCTGATCAGAAAACTGTAGGTTAAATTGTCTGCAACACCAAGCTGCCACTGTTGGGCCCTTAATCAAGGCCCTTAACCATCAACTGCTCAGTTGGATATAAAATGAGATAAGTGTAAGTGGCTCCAGGGAAGGGGGTCTGGCAAATGTCAGAAATGTAAATGTTAACCTGCTGATTGGTGGCTTGTGAAGCCGCAGGACCACTGAGCTGTCACTGTTAGGTCTTTCAACTTTATACACCTTGGTTTTATAAAAAAGGGGTAAATTTAATAGACTCTGGATAAAGATGTCTGCTAAATGCCATAAAGTAAAGTTGTTCAGTTCAGTGTGTCACGTTTCCTTTTGCCACTGTTGGCTGATGTTAACTAGAAATAAATGGTAAAGAAACATGACCTCTGGCTTAGTCCATTACTGACCCATACAAATAGATAGGTAGATGTGGGAATTCGCAGTGGGAAATAATTCACAAATTGATATCAAGTATTCAACAAGTATGTATGGATACAAATGATAAAATCTTGCCTGTAATGATAACGAGTGTCTGTCTTGTTTGTCTCACCCCTGCAGTGTTGGATGTGTACGTGTTGAGCACAGATGGCCACGTTCAGGATTTCAGGTTTCCACACACAAGCAAGGGTGGCGCCACCATCCAACTCCCCGCCAACACGGTCAAATTAAACAGCAAGAGCGGTGAGTGGCACAGAATTGAGCCATGGCGCAGTTTCAGATGCTGAAAGCTCCAGAGAACAGTTCCAAGCATGTGATTGCTTTCTAATAAGGCTAATGTTGGTCTTGTACAGACAGAGTCACAACAAATAGTTTTTCCTCCCCCAAAAATCTTCAAGTCTTATCTTGGGTAAAGGTTTTGTAAGGTTAATCCTTGCCTTAGGCTCAGACACCAAGCCTACGAAACGTTGGCTGGATGTTGGCTTGAAAAACATTCTGTATTTTCTGGATTATGTGTGTATCACATTTTTTTGTGATGATCAGCTAAACCCGGGATTTCCTAAATATCGTGAAGTTCATGGTATAGACCATAGACTGTAAAAAAAGATGGGCGGCACGACGTCGCTTCCTTCCATTGTAATGAATTCAATGTAAAATGTATGACGATGGGCGCTGAAATGTTACGCAAAAACGTCGGTTTGGAGTCTGCACCTGCGCAGAAGAAATCGTCAGTAGCGCCCGGAGGCAGAGCCGCTGTATCAAACTTCCGCCCAAACGCCCCGTTTCCATAGCATCAAATTTCTAGCTAAAATCAAGCGTACCACAACAATAAACAATTGAACATAAATCAGCACGATAACAACTACCTTAAAGCCGCATTCGTTCACATGGAGAGGGCGGTGCTTATGACCTGTACTGCATCCAGCCATCATGGGGCAATCAAAGAGCCCACAGCTTCACTTTTCAGGACGTATGAGGCACACCCGGTATAGACTCATTCATTTGCACTACCTACTTGAATAACCTAAGCTACGTACATAATATGTGGTTGCTTGCCGGTCTGATTTTACAGTGACATCGAAGGTTACATTTTAACACACCTACTGGGATTGGTTGCTTTAAAGGCCAATCAGATGCCTTTATGGGCAATTAAAACTGCTATAGTGTCCAGACCCTCTGCCTTTGGGCTTAAGGTATGGCTACGAGGCAATGTTAATTCTCACCTATCACAAGACTGGTATAATTCAGACCACCTACAATTTTAAACTAAATTATAACGTACTCAAAACTTAGACAAAATGTTTAGATGTGATAATTCTCACCCTTTGACTACTGTGGAGGAATGTTTAGGGTTAAGTTCCACTTAAGCAATGCATTAGGTTTGAAGTCTTGAACAGTGCATGTCAATCAAAAGTGTTTATTAGTATCCTAGGCCACACCCACCTGTTTTCAAATCCGTGTAATTATCAAGTTGAACTGGTTTTTAAGGTTTGTTAGGTTATTATATATATGCCATTCATGGAAAGCCTGATGGATGTCATTGTGAGTGAATTCTTGCCGTCGTCTTGTCTTTAAAGATGGTGTTGTATAAGGATTTGCTCACACAATGAATCTCAAGCTGCTGGATAGAACAGCTTTGCTTGATGGTTTCGTATACCACTCTTACAAATGTTTTACACTATACTTTTCGAGAGGCCCTTTAAGTAGCAACAGCTAGCGTAACACGAGCCACAGATCTTTGGAAATGTCTCGTCACACAAAGTAGAGATTATTTATTGGCTTTTGTTTGTTTGTTTTGGGAACAATGTCCTCAAGAACTAAAACTCTGCAGCGGCGAGTGAAATTTCATACCTGCATAAAGCATGACAAATGGGTTACGTTGTCCCAACGACGACAGGGTGTGAGCACTAGGCTGCTAAATCAACTCCACAAAAGTAAAACCGGTACACGTCTCTTCCTCAAGACAGTAATTTAAAACTCTAATCCTCCAGAGTGCGCAGTGTAATGAAGAATTAAACCGGATTATGATCGTAGCGGTGCAAAGACCTCCCAGCACTCGGGGATCATGTGTATCGCCACTGAGACCTGCTGTGTGATGGTATACTGATATCGCAGTAGAACATGATGAGGAAGCCTAAAATAGTGATAGCGTCAGCGTCATTTACAGTCACAACTCATGACTTATGGAATATTTCAGTCAGCCTGTAATCAGGATTTGAAGAGAAGTCATTTCCTACTGTAATATAAAAGTCATTCAATACTGTAATATAAAATACAACAGCTAAGACTGATTGGTCAGAAGTGGGGTGTTGATTAGGTTTCTATAAAAGCAGCTTGACTAGTTTAGCTTCAATTCATACCACAGGTTCAGCTTGGTAGCTGTAACTACAATCTGTACCAGGTAGCATCACACCACCCCATTGCTGATTATGATTATCCCCCCCACGCATGCCCTCAATATGTTTTTACTACAAGACCCCCATTGAATACATCTCCTAATTAACTCTCTCTGGAATATAGGCATAACAAAGCTGGTCTTTGTGCTGTACAAACACCTCGGGCACTTTTTGACCACCGAGAACGCCACCCTCATGCTGGCAAGTGAAGGAGGCCTGAGGAACCACACTCTCACCGTCAATTCCCACATCCTATCTGCCTCCATCAACAAGGAGTCCAGCCGCATCTTTGTCTCCGAGCCTGTCATCTTCACACTGGAACACCTTGATGTAAGTGATGAATGGTGTTGGGAGACTGTATAGTAAAGGCCAACATTTAAAAGACAGTATTTCTCTATATTTCTACCAAGCCTTAGTTGTGTAATCTTCTGGTTCCCTTTCAGACTGAGAACTACTTTAACCCAAACTGTTCGTTCTGGAATTACTCGGAGAGGAGCATGATGGGATACTGGTCAACTCAGGGATGCAAGCTCTTAGGCACAAATAAGACTCATACTACCTGCTCGTGCAGTCACCTCACCAACTTTGCTATCCTCATGGCCCATAGAGGACACGTGGTAAAGAAACACTGGCATGGTCATGCTACTTTAGACCCTTTCCATCTAAAAACAGTTGACAGCTCTTTCCTGTAATCTTGGAATCAACAGGTTCCTCAAATGTTTTTAGGCTAGTAAAGGGTTCTTAGCTTTCTTCTCAGAACTTTATCTGTGGAAAACGTTCTGTTGCAAGGTTATACATGAAAAGTGTTTCCCCCAGTGAAACTAACTTAAATAAAGCTTCCTGGTGGAACCTTTTAATAATAGAGTCGATTACTTACCCTTTTCAAAGTATCCTGGAACCTCCACAAATGTTGGAACTTGGTCTGAGCCAAGGAACTGCCTCGCAGTTTTACTAATGTAATAGCCATATGTTCAAGGGTTGACTGTGTACCTCCCTGTGTCTGGGGGTAAAGAGTGTACCTCATGAGGTTTCTTGATGAGTTCTTTTTTATAGTTAATGCTTCCTAAAGGGATTCTATCTGGGACCCTGTCTGATAGAAAAAGCAGAACTCTGTCTGTTTCAAATAAAACCTTTCTCCAGAGGGACAACCTTGAGAACAGAGTCAAGGACTGGATCTCAGACTAAAACACTGACAGTCGTTTTCCCCACTGGCCTGAAGCCTGTGCTTGGGGTGGAACTAGGTCTAGGCTAGGGAACTGATCTGTTATCTGGCCAATATGGTAGCTCGATGATAAGCAAAGGCTGATGTTTGTCAGACACCCTGGACACTTTTAGGAAAAGTGGTTTTGCAGAAGTCTTTAGGATCACAAAAGATGTATAGCTTTTCAAATGGGTTTTAATTGCCAGACTTTTTTAAAAAGGAAACCAGATATGGTTGAGAACTTTGGCCCTTCTGACTGTAAAAATTTCTAGGCTCAGACTGTGACCATAGTGTTAGAAGGTTCTGTCTGGGTTACGATATAGACCAATTGAACTGATGGTCTAATTCAAGTACTAATAAATGAGACAAGTAGTTAATGAAGGCGATCAATTATCCATTTTTAAATCAAACATAGTTTTAGTGATCATCTACAAAACTTACCAAAGCTCCTCAGCTAAACATATTGTTATACACATGTATACTTGAAACATACGGAGAGTGTTTGCATGTCCTCCATCTTCAAACAAAGGACGTTTAAAACTCGTGTAAACATCTTTAGATTAGATGCTGGTTCTGGCACTGGCCTTGATGTCTGCGGTAAAACCTTATGATCGATGCAACAGTCCCAGTGATTAAACTGGAGGCAGATGCTAGCAGTCTGATTATCACAAAAATGAAATGAGGGATGGAAGGCATTAAAACCTCATTGCTGTTAAGAGTACAAGTGCCACATCTGATGCTGGTGTAGGAAACCTGCTGCATGGTTGCACTCGTGTTTACGGCTTGTGGCTAAAATCCAACTAGGACACATGTTCCTACAGCAACTAGCGTCGCCCTTGAGCACAGCGCCGAGGACGCTAAGTGCACCAAGGGGCCATATTTCATGAAGCAATAGAATTAGAGCAGGATTACAAGTTTAATAGCATAAGCAGCTAGCATTTAGCCAGTAATAAATGTGGAAACATGGGGTTTGTGGCAAAGATAATTACAGGCCTTACCCCATGAACTTTACCCCATCCATAGCTTGATGCTAGCAGTAACTTTAACCATGGTAATAATCCATGCAACGGCATCAGGAACCAAGCAGCACCACTTTTACCTTCAGCTGGGGTCACAAATGTAATAATACCGGAAGTAAAATACTCAATTTGAGCTTTAGTTCCTTAGTTTAAATGACTAAAAAGGAATTCATTCGGAGGAATGATTAATTCAGAACACATTATTTTGGACCTTTCATCAGTCGCACTGAAAATTTCATGCAGGAATCATTTTCTTTTCTTGCTTTTGTATTTATCTTTCCTTTATTCCAGTCCTTTGCCGTATCCCTTTTAACTGACAATATTTATTTGATTAGGCAGCACAGGGTACTGATTAGCGAAATGATTTATTCATGTATGGCACAACTCTCATCTGCAATGTTCTAGAGGTTTGACCTTTTCAGCCTTCAAAGAAAGTCAGACGAACCTTTGCTGGTCATTGTGGGTAGTTTGATCCTGTCATGGTAAATGACCATCAGTGATGGCAAATGATTGTAAATGAGTGAAAACAGCAGCCCATGCTGCCGGGGCAAATTATGATCATCGTTGAGCTTCAGCAGAGGAAGTGGGTGTTAGCGGTGATCGAGCAAACTATAGGTCTTTGGCAGCCTTTGGTTTCGAAAGTAACCATTAGCAGCCAAGCGGGCGGAATGTTGGCGCTGACATTAAAGACGATGGTGCGTAATACAAGTGCTAATGTCGATATAGTGGTATGTAGGTGTTCGCTTGCAGGCACAAGAAAGTAAGAGGCGTGGGGGAGTGTGAGAGTTGGTAGCGAGAGTGCTGTCAGTACAAGTGTTGGCATCAGATCTGTGATTGTAAGTGAATTGTTAGCAGTGACAGGGAGCAGTGAAGAAGCAGGTGTGAGAGCGAACAAGAACAAAGTGTGGTCATTGACACTGACAGATCAATAAGATAGCAGGTTAGCATCCTTGCAGGGTGAATGAGAGTGTTTGAATGGCTGTTGGGTAAAACAAACCTTTTATATAGTTGCCCGTCAAATATGGTAGTAGCCAAAATATCATATGAAGAAAGGCATGTTCAAGCATGTTAACTTTCTTATCTTCAGAAAATGAATATTTTGAAAGAAATTAAAAAATAAATCATGCTAGCAAAGTGGATTACTTAATCAGACCAGCAAGATAACTACTGACAAATTACTAAAACTTGACTAGCAAATTAGCAAGGAATACATTTACATCAGCCATGAAGTGAAGTTATGTAGACTAGCAAACTAGCAAACACAGCCAGGAAAGTAAAATAGCCTAGCAAGCTAACTTTTCCTAGACAACCTGCAGATGAAAGCGGTCTAGCAAGCTAAACAGGAAAATGTATGCTATACAGCCTGCAAAATGATTGAACAATGTGATGTAGTACATAGTAAACTAGTAAACAAACAAGTAAAATGTTTGCTAGACAGCCATAAATTAGACTGGGAAACAAGCGAGTAAATTTTGTTTAAGTTTGATAGAAACTATGTAGTTAGTAACTAGCAAGCTTACAGCCAGTAAATTGTTTAATAATGCATTTATGTAGATTAACTAACTAGTAAGTGGTCTGGTTGTTAGATTTTGGTTAAAGTAAATCAAATTACTTTGCAAACTAGCATATAAAACCTTTGCTAGACAGCAGGCAGTGTAAAGTAGATTAGTTAACAAACTAGCCAGTAAGTGCAGAATAATTCTGTGTTAGCTAGCTGGCACGCTAAACCAAGAAGAAATAAGTTAATTTATGTTAGCAAGGTTAATTAGAATAGCAAGGTGGAGCGAATAATAATTCCATAATTCATGGCATGATGGATAGCCATCAGTGTTAACTAGGCTATAAAAAAGATAATATAATGCAATACAAGATGTCTAATGAACTTTCTTAGTTTAAAATTAAATTTTTATGTGACATCATATTACGCTGCATTTTTCTGCTTGATGGACAGAAGATAAATGTGTTTGTGAGCAGATCGCCATATCAACAATTTACTGAGTCATTTGACGACTGGACATTCATGAATAATAAATGACCCGGGCTCGTAATCAGTTCGTCCGGAGCACCTGAGCTACTGATTCATTCTCCCCAGCTGCCTAATGTCTGAGTCATGTTAGCAATCGGCAGGTTTTAAAAGCTCGGCTAGCCCTTTTCTAAAAGCCATCCCTGGTATATAAAAGCTAGTCCTTGTAATGGATTGTACTATATACATTAGCAGCACCTCACAGAAACACTTTCGGCTTCAAATTTATAGCCATATCCCTAGCAGTTATACTACAGTAACACTTACAGACAGGACACTCATGTTTCCAGAAGGTTCCCTACTTTTGTGTTGAATTTATAGTTGGCAGGTGGCAGAGTGGTTAGCACTCCTGCCTCACTGCAAGAAGATCATGGGTTTTATTCTCACCCAGGGTGTTTCTGTGTGGAGTTTGCATTTCTCCCTGAGTACTCTGGTTTCCTCCCACCTCCAAACACATGTGATTGTGCATAGGTGAATTAACAACTCTAAATATTCCATAGCCGTGAATGGTTGTCTGTCTCTAAGTTTTAGCCCTGTGATTAACTGGTGATTGTCCAGGGTGTACCCTGCCTCACACCCTAAGTTATCTGGGATAGACTCTGTAAACCTGAACAGGATAAGCGCTAGATAATGAATGAAGGAATAAATGAATAAACCAAAGGATTGTTGATGTCATTGTTGACCTCTGTTTTATCTTTTAGAACACTAGCTATTACAAAGGTAAAGAAATAGTTAGCAGTGATGATGTTTGCTTTCGCAGGGTGACGCAAGCGTGCACGATTTCCTCCTGAGCGTGTTGACGCGCATGGGCGTTGCTGTGTCTCTGGTCTGCCTGGCCATCAGCATCTTCACCTTCTGCTTCTTCCGTGGCCTTCAGAGCGACCGCAACACCATCCACAAGAACCTGTGCATTAACCTGTTCGTCGCCGAGCTCTTCTTCCTCGTGGGATTTAATATGACCGAACCAGCGGTACGCAAACACAAACCCAGGCCGCAGCGAGATCGTTTCATGCGAGAAATGAACGTCAGGATTAGTTGCAGAGTTGAGAAGGTCAAACCGTCCTGGTCCAAATGCATAGTCTGTGCTGTAAATCACGCTACATTCCCTCGGCAAACAATTTCCAAACAAACCCAGCTGGATATATCGCTGTTATGATTTAAACACCCATCTCCATGGCAACCCCTTATTGTTTTCTTGCACACAGCTTTCCTCCTTGTCATGTTTTTTTCTTCTCTCTGTTCTCTTTGTCCTGTTTCAGATCGTGTGCTCGGTTGTAGCCGGGATCCTTCATTTCTTTTTCCTGGCTGCGTTCACTTGGATGTGTCTGGAAGGCGTGCAGCTCTACGTCATGCTCGTCGAGGTCTTTGAGAGCGAATTCTCACGCCGGAAGTACTACTATGCTGCCGGCTACCTCTTCCCAGCCATCGTGGTGGCCATCTCGGCGGCCATCGACTACCGGAGCTATGGGACCAAGAGATCGTGAGTGACCTTTAGCTTTCACGGCTTTGCCTCTTGGCTAGTTTGTGTTTCGGTCACATATAAATATTTTATTGTTTTGGGGGCTTTTTGTTGCGATTGAGGGACGGCCTGTTAGATCGCAGGTCCAGCTGGATCCATTTTCTCTTTATTTTGTGGCACATTTTTATAAGGCCACTGCTGTCAAATCAGAAAGGAGTTTATTTCTCACTTTCTCTCTTACTGTCGCTTTTCCTCCCAGACGCATTCACTGTGTTTCTGTCTTTCAGTCTAAACCTTGAACTCATATAGTTTTACATTTTTACCATTTAGCATACACGCTACGCTTTAGCATATTCAGAACGACTGACATTTATATAGGTATTTATTTATTTATTTATTTATTTTATCCACATGATCAGTTGTGGGTTAGAAGCCTCCAGCCCAACACCTTACCCAATGAGGTACCATTTCCTCACTCACTCTCTCCTTTTCTCTTTTTGACTATCTCACTCTTTCTTTCTTTCTCTTATTCTCTCCTGCTCACTTGATACTCTAATTGTCTTTTTTTTTGCTATCTCACTTTGTCTTTCCTGATCTCTCACTGTCTCTCTCTCTCTATTATCTCTCTCTCTCTCTCTCTCTCTCTCTCTCTCTCTCTCTCTCTCTCTCTCTCTCTCACACACACACACTCTCTTTATCTCTCCTGCTGTCTCTTTTCATTTCTCTCCTGTTCTCTTGATTTTCTCACTCTAGTCACCTCATATTCTCTCTCTCTCTCTTGCACGTGCATGAGGGGGCGTGGCTGAGGATTGGGCGTTGGAGCAGGAGAGAATTTCGGTCGGGAGTTTTTGGCAACTTTTTCTGAATTAATGCGATTTTTCCTGTTTATACTAACGAGGATTAAGAGACACACTATGAGCTGTGTTAAACAGGCAGCATGTGCGCCTTTGGGTGCACGCGAGTGTGTAGGAGAGACGCCGGAAGCGGCGCCAAGCGCTGGTATAATGGAGTATACAAGCTTGACAAGAAGGCACGGATTCAAGATCATGGCAACGACTGAAAGCTCAATTGAGACGTACTGTGAAGCGGCCGCGGAAGTCGTCGGAGCACAGGGCCTGATCTCGGCGGCCCGTATGAGCAAAGCCGTAGTAATGTTTGTAGATGACATTAAGAAAGCCGAGGCTATAGTAGCTAGCGGTGTAGTTATAGGAGGCACACGAGTACACCTACGACACGGATTTTACTGTCGAATGTCCCACCGTTTATCAGCGACGATGAACTAATGCAACAACTATCAAGATACGGTAAGATCACATCACAAATGAGAAAACTACAAACCGGATGTAAAAAACCGGAGTTACAGCACATCCTGTCCTATAAAAGACAGGTATTTATGATACTGAACAACAGAAACGAGGAACTGAATGTCATGTTTAAAGTAAAAGTGGAAAATGAGGACTACAGTATTTTTGCGACGTCGGGAAGACTGAGATGTTCTGGGTGTGGCCAAGAAGGGCACCTAGCTAGAAACTGTCCCCAAGGCCAGAGACTGAGTGGAAAGGAGACAGAAAAGGCACAGGACAACACAGAGGAAAACAAGGTGGACGAAAGAGAAACGAAAGAAAAAGGTAGACAAGATACAAACACAGGATATGACAATGGACAAGGAACCTGAAGTAAATCAGAGAGAGACAGAAAAGACAGACTTACGGAACGAGATGGAAAAAAATATGAGTGAAGAAGCAACAGGGATAACCGAGGGACAGAACGTGGTTGAATGCAGTAACACAGACACGGTCGTGAATGGAGGCCAACCTACAACAGTTCAATCAAAGAGAAAGATCTGCGACGACAACGAAGAATCAAACATCACACAAGAAGAACAGATGGAGGAAATGACAAAAAAGCATAAAAACGTGACTCAAGTGAGAACGGACGAAGAATCAGAAACAGACAGTGAGATTGATGATGAGGATGAATTATACAAGAGAGAGCAAATAAAACTTGTCCTAAAACATACGAAGAATAAGAAAGGAGTTAATTATGGCAAGTATTTCCCAAATGGACAAAAATTGATAGAAGCAGTTTTGAATGAATTTAAGAACAAAGAACATTTTTTCTCAGACCAGGAAGTTTATAGACTGAAATAAATTCCAACTATGACTGACAAGCATTGGAAGAAGCGGAAAATGGAACAGAAAAATGACAGGAAAGTTGTGATATTATATAAATCTGAATGTGTGTGAATAA
>JAOUQX010000035.1:2278917-2290678 GCA_028566295.1 Liobagrus marginatus
ATTTGTATGCTGGGATATGCGGAATCAAAGAGTTGTACTGTATGATGTGCATGTGACCAATAAACTCAACTTTACTTACTTTAAGCCCTCAGCGACGTTCTGGTGTCTAACGTTAAACAGTGTGACATCGGATGAAAATAAACGAACAAAGAAAACCTTTTGGAAATGTGGATTGGTTAAACATCCGTAAAAATGATCACGCAGATAATTAATATAAAAAAGCATGTTGTAAAAATTGGGGGAGGGGTTACCTTCTTTTTTTTTCTCTTCTGTCCATCATCACAACAGTGGCAGCCAATCGTGTTTCAGCCGTCTCTGAGCTCATGTATGCAGATATTTCAGAGAAAGGAAGACGTGTCCTTCATCTGATCGGTGGACGTTATATAACGGGAAGCACGAAAATGCAGAAAAGTGAACACCGTCAATTGAATTGTTTTGAACTGAAACTGGCAAAAGAATAATTTAGGCTATTAACGAGGTCACATCCCGTCAAAACAAGTTGATTATGCAAGCTTTTAAGCTTGAAGGTCGCCTCCATTAGATGTACCGAGGGCTTGAGAGAGAGAGAGAGAGAGAGAGGACTGTGAATGCTTGCTGCTGTACCCTTACCCACTCCATATCCTGAATTCAGTCATCCGGCACGCCCGTTAATTAGCCGAACTAAGTGATGAGCAATGAAGGAAGTCATAATTACAGCAATGTAAGCGTCCGCTCTGAACGCATCCACGCTCTTTCTATAGATCGTCCTCATCACACATCATTTATTACCACACATGAAGGGGGGAAGAATTATTTCAATGGGAACGTGTTATTCGGATCTCATCATTTATCCGGGAAAATGTATACTGTATATATTTTTTTACTTTATTTATAGGGCAAAATTATCTTTGGATTTATTTGTTCGATTGATTCCAGTTGATTTGCTGCCCAAGACAGGGACTCATTTTGGGGAAGTTAACTTTTAATAGTGATGTAAAGAAAAATGAACCCAGACCATTTTGGGCTTCTTTTCTATAGTTTAGGATTCAAATTTTGTTTGTACATACTTTAAATATAACGTATACAATCAATACTAACCAAAGAGAGTATTTCTCTTTCCGTCAGTTATGAGGATGGACTGAATTCAGAGCTGTTTGAGTTTGAAAGCTTTTCTTTGTTGCTGTTTCTCACTTGTTTATCATTGCTGCGATGTTTTAAACCAACGCCATTGTTTCACTTTTTTTTTTGGCACGTCGGCAGTTCTCAGGCCAACTAGCCTGAGCAGACACACATAATGTGAGTGGTGGCAAAGTGAGTCCTTGCACCTCGCTCGCCTGCACGCTTTCCTGCCTGCATTTGTGTGTGTGTGTGTGTGTGTGTGTGTGTGTGTGTGTGTGTGTGTGTGTGTGGTCAGGACTGACTGGCATGATGGGGCTCAGTTTTCCGCAGATGGCTGTGTGTATGTGCACCATTGACCGCGCTTCCGTTATTCTGATTATTTGATTAGTCATTTTTATAAACGTTTGCCTGTTTGCCATTCGCTTGTTTGACACCAGATATTCGCGTGCAGTGGCCGCTCGCTTTCTCATGTGACTGTGCATTGTGTGTGTGTATGCATTTCAACAGTTTAGTGGCTGCTTGTCGTTTTATTTCTATTCGTTCCATTGGCGTACTGTTAAGGACTTAGAATGGCAGTAATATTTATAGTATTACTGTATGAACGATGAGACAACAAGGAGATTTAAGGCATGGGATATAGGATGAGGACGAGGATGGGGAGGAAGAAATACCTTCAAAAACAATTCTATATGTCCTTAACAGTAGGTAACTTTGCTGCTAATCTGACCTCTTTGCTCTGCTGTCTTTGCTTAAGCATTGTACAATGAGTTTGTGTTCCTAAGAGAGTGTGTGGTGTGTGTGTGTGTGTGTGTGTGTGTGTGTGCGTGCGTGCGTGCTATTTCAGGCCAGCACTCTCGGACGAACAGCCGTGACGTCAGCGCCATGGACACGCTGCCCCTTAACGGCAACTTCAACAGCAGCTACTCCCTCGACGACGCCGCCTTCGAGAAGATGATCATCTCCGAGCTGGTGCACAATAACTTGCGGCCACGCGGACATCCTCGCTGCCAGGACGACTCGGAGCAGCCGGCCAACCTTGAACGATGCCCTGCAGGCCGCCACGCTGGTATAGGAGGCGGCGGAGTCAGAGGCGAGGGCGACGGCAATGGCAACGACACCAAACACCCCAACCACCCGGCGCTGGAACTCCTCCTCCAGCCGCACCACCGCGAGGTCCTGGAGGTGCCACTGCTTCCTCAGCGGACTCATTCGCTCCTGTACAGCGCCAAGCAGGCGTCACACCAACCGGCCAGGCACCAACGTGATCTGGAGGACAAGGATGAGCAGAAAGAGGTAGACGGGGCGGGGCAGAACGAAACATCGGCCTCGCTCGATAACAGGGACTCGGTGTACACGAGCATGCCCGAACTTAGAGACTCGACTCCGTCTCTGTGCCCACATGACGAAGAGGACGAGTGCCCGCTTTCGTCGTCTGGGCACAGCGAGACAGACGAGCCGTGCCATAAAAGCACGGGGGACAACAGCGTCCAACCCGCCTCGTACTACAACATCAGTGAGAGCTGCAGCGAGCACGGCTTCGATCTGGACCAATGCCAACCTCCAGATGCCGAGACCCCCAAAGACGGCCAGATGCAGCTTATCACCAGCCTCTGAGCTCAACCACTTCCTTCTTTCACTTGGTGCCGTGACTATTGTTTTCCAAAAAGGCCCACAGATGCGCTTTATTTAGTTTTATTCCATTTAGGTTTTTTTTGTTTTTTTACAAGTTTAAGCCATCTGTGGTTTAAACTGTTTGCGCCGAGGTGGGAACAGCACGCAGGCTGCTCGAGTGTTTGCGAGCAGGCTGGCGTCATCCACGCACTCGTCCATTTTGTATGATATACTGTACCGTATCAACCGCAACATAGCAGACATTAACATCCCAATGGTGTTTTTTTTGTACAACTTTTCAAGTGTCCCGGGGGGGGGGGGGTTTCTGCAAAGACGCTGGACACAAACCGACAGACCCCCACGCAGATCACAGCGCCTCACAGCTCCCGACACGGACTTTTACGGGGGAAAATGCGAAAGAAAGGCTACGAAAGAAAACAGAAAGAGAAGAACCACTACTTCTGACTCAGGCCTTATATTTTCTCTATTGCACATGTAACTCTTGTAAGAATGACGGCTAAAGAAAATATATTTTGCTGTACCACAAGTGGAAAAGAAATCAAAAGTGATCATTTAAAAAAAAAATGTAAAAGAAAATGAGGATTTCCAAAAAAAAAATATTATGGCAACCATAAGTGACATTTCAAAGAGGACGTTTTAGAAAAATGGAGTTGCACAGTTTTTGTGTGTGAAATCTTCTTACACTTTATGTGATGTAGAAGAACACCAACAGAACAGAAGCCCGGAGTCACACTTCCACTTGTGGGCGGTGTGTTTGCCTTCGTGGTTTATGGTTTTTTTTTTGTAAAAGCTTTTTTTTTTTTTTTTTTGTAGTTTTTTTTTTACAATCTCTTTCATTTTTGCCAACAAATGTTTGTGTGAGAGAGAAAGAAACCTTTCCCACATTTTAATCATTATAAAAGCTACATCTTGCACAAATTAGGGGTGAATTGGATTTGAAATTGTAATTTATTTTGATGGCAGAATCTTTTTTTTTCTGTTTTGTTTTTCGTGTGTCAATGCGACGTTTCAAAAAAACATATCACATCATTTGACACGAAATAATTTATTAGATAAAGTATGGAATATTATCAAAGAATGATTATAACATTTGGGGATCAAATGAAAGTGTGTGTGCGAGGAATAAAATACTGATAATAATCTTTTTTTTTTTTTCCTTTTTTTTTTTTTTTTTTTTTTTTTTTTTTTTTGTAGGAGCCCATTTGTCAGACGCTGATGTAAAAATCAACTTCTTGATATCAAAATAAATGTGACAATTTCTTTTTTTCCCGCTCTTGTTTTGTCCAGGAATCGATGTCGTTAAGTGAGGTGAGCAAACGAGCGTTAAGAAAGAAAATGAAAACAAGCACAAATTACAGAAGAAATTCGATTTCAACCTCCAGCATTTCATCAAAGATTTCCTGAGTTCGCCTCATCAGTTCTTCACTGTTTAATTACAAAGTAACCTAATTAAGCCCATTAGCTGCTAATTGATACATTAATGGCACCAAAACAACATCAGACTAAAATAAATGAGCTGAAGAGCATTTCGTCAAACAATGGAACCATTGAAAAGTCTTTTATTATTTTTTTTATTTTTTGGGGTGTTTTTTGTTTCCCAGCCTTCATAGAAATGGAAACGGCAGATGGCATCGGTGGGCTAAGTGCTTTTGTGTATTAGTTTTGCACTAGGAGAAATAATGATAGAGCTATAACCTCCTAAAATAAATAATAAATGCACCGCACCGACTTGGCCCTGCTTTCAGCCGCGCCGGTTCCTTTCGCGCCTGTAATTTATGAGACGCATTTTCACGCCGCAGTGTAAAAATGAAAGGCAGAGGCCATTAGCGGAGTGAAATATGCCGCTTCGTGCATCACGGGTGCTCGGCCTTGACTGATGCGTCGTGCCCATACACCATTGCTCACCAAATTCGCTAACTTGGTAAGAGGGTTCCATTTCTTGTTTCCACAACGACGCGTCAGGTTGTTTTTCTTCTACTTACTTAGAAACACATTGGGCAGTCCATCGCTGACAGTTTTGAGCATGTGGATCTGCGCTGGGGGATCAGACACTACAAAGAATCCGCACGCACACACACAGTGTGGAAGAATAAAGAAGAAAAACCCAGCTGAAAGGAAACAAAAGAACCGATTGTAATAATAATTGAAGATCTGAATGATTCCTGACATTTTCAGATCCTATTTGTCACATACACGCAGTGAAATGTTCTATTTTCCACATATCCCAGCACATCTGTCAGAATACACTGGGGTCATAGCACAGGGTCAGCCAGAACAAACGGTGCCCCTGGAGCAAGTGAGGTTAAGGGTCTTGCTCAAGGACCCAATGATGGCAGCATGTCTGGAGTGGGGCCCAAACCCCCGATCTTCTGATCACTGACTCAGAGGCTTATCCACTGAGCCACCATTCAATTGCAAATTTGCATGTCAGACTGTCCATTGGCTTTTGGTGCAGCACAAACTTTGGTGTCAATCTCAAATAGCAAATGTGAAATAACGAAGCGAGACTAAAACGAAGAGTTTGTATCTCCAGCAAATTGGACTCACTTGACATGAATCAATTAGCGATACACACACACATCATGCATCACATTAAACCCACTTGTTTGATATTGTGCAGTCGAAACAGCCCTGTCTCGTCATAGACCCACAGTGCAACTACACTATATAGACCAGTGGTTCTTAACTTTGGTGGAGGTACTGACCCCCACCAGTTTCATATACGCATTCACCGAACCCTTCAAGCGGGGCGTGTCATCACGAATCATATGAGCCGGGTGTGTGTCTTGACCTCCGCCGAACCCCTGGGGTTCGATCGAACCCAGGTTAAGAACCACTGATATAGACCATTGTATTAGGACACCTGACCATAACATTCGCATACGTTTCTTTTCTAGAACATTCTTTTCCAGATGTAGTCTGACGCTTCCTCCTATAATAACCTCCACACTTCTGGAAAGTCTTTGTGGATTGTATAGCGTAACTGTGGGGATGTGTTTATTCAGCTACAATAGTATTAGTGAGATCAGACACTAATGCTGTAATAGTGAGGAGGTTCTGGTGTACAGTCGGTGTTCCAGTTCATCCCAAAGGTGTACAGTGGGGTTGAGTACAGAATCAGGGTTCTGTACAGGACACTCGAGTTCTTCCACTTCATAACATACAGAACACAGCATCTCTACATGTAGCTCAGGGGCTTTGTGCATAGGCGCATTGTCATGCTGGAACAGTGTTTGGGTCTCTTAGTTCCAGTGAAGGAATAACATAACGCTACACACATACAACGACGTTCTAGATAACTGTATGCTTTAGAATTTAAAGCACCAGTTTGATTAAGAGACATTTATTGTTGTAGGTGAATGTTGACATTGGTGAGCTGCTGTACCTGAAGAGGAATAAAACCATTCGGGACTAAAAGAAGGACGCATAACGCCACCATGTCTCTAATTATTTTCCAATAACAATAACAGCACACTAATATAATCCCAATCATTTCCATAGACCAACTGAAATAACACAGCAATTAAATAAGTGAAGAGAAATCTTATTAACCGCTCACGCTTGGATCCTGAGCGCTTTATTAAAGCACAGGGTTCAAATTACGAGGGCAAAAACATCCAGCCTGCACAGTAAAGCCTCCAAGTCGGACTTCAATATAAATATGACAGGAGCCTCAAGTGTCTTATTAGAACGAACAAATATTTCTAATTAGAGTCGATCTAAAATGTTCCATTAAAATAATGTGATGTTTACATTTACAACCCATTAAAACGGCATTCATCAGTATTCCTCAGTTTAATTCTATTTTAGAGAATTCAAATATGAGGTCATAAAATAAAATGGTCAGTGGCAGTGTGTCAGTGCTTAAGATCAGATTTAAGAACAAAGTCCATAACAGTGTCTTTTTTACTAGTCATATATTTTGTATATAGTCATTTTATTGACAATATTCACATATTACGTCATGATGTCATAATAAAAGAAAGAAAGAAATTCCATTTTAGTACATTTATTGAAATTGATTTAATCAATTTGTTTATTGAAATAGAATTTATTTCTTTATTTTATTATGACATCATGATGTTAGGGGATTGCGCTGGCTGACAAATAAATAAATAAATAAATAAATAAATAAATTTGAGCTGTAATTCTTGTCATTCCGTCACCAAATTCGCAACAATTGTTTGGGTCAAATAAGTGACGTGTAATTAATAAAATACACAGAGTGAGAAGATCATGAGAAAGAAACAGCATCTGTAGAAACGAACCCGTTAAAGGAAACATTGTGACGTATGAGGTGTGTGAAGCTATTTAAAAAACGAGAAGTGCTGAGAAGTGTGCGAGGAAGAGAAAGAGAAAGGAGGGGCATAAACCCAAGAGTCAGAACATTAAAACCACCTGCCTAAATTTCTCGTCAACGCATGGACCCCACAAGACCTTTGAAGGTGTACTCAGATATTTGACACCAAGGCGTTAGCAGCAGATGTCCTATAAGGTGTAATGTGGAGCCTTTATGGATCAGACAGGTTTGTCCAGCACATCCCACAGATGTTTGTTCACTTGGGAATTTAGAGGTGAAGTCAACGACTCTCTGTCATGTTCCTCAAACTATTCCTGAAGAATTCAATGTGGCAGAAAGCATAAAATTGATGAAAGATGACACTTCTATTAGAGAATAACGTTGCTATAAATCGGTGTACATGGTCGTACGTAAATCAAAGGAACATCCACATGAATGTCACGACCCAAGATATATAAGATCAGTGACCGCGAGCAGATTTCAGCAGTGGTAGCTCAAATGGTTAAGGCACTGAGGTGTTGATTGGAGCATGACCCTTAACCTTCTCCACTCCTGGGGTACCGTATCATGGCTGATCCTGCGCTCTGACCCTAAACCTTCTAAGCTGGGGTTTGTGAAGAATGTGGTGGTACTGTTATTAGAGGTTAAAGTGTTGGCCTGCTGATCAGAAGAGTATGGGTCCAGTTCCCAGCACCACCAAGCTGCCACTGCTGGGCCCCTGAGCAAGGCCCTTAACCATTAACTGCTCAGATGGAATGAATGTACAGTAAGTCACACTCTGGATAAGGAAACTAATTCCCCTGTGCTGAAATAAACACTTACTAAAATATTATATATAAATATAATCTATAACACAATGTATAATATAAAAAACATAATGTACTGTAATATAATTTAATATAAAAATGGCGTTAGTTGAAGGTGGCACGGTTACAGAGCGGTTAGCGCTTCTGCCTCACAGCAAGAAGGTCATGGGTTCGATTCCCACCCAGGGTTTTTCTGTGTGGAGTTTGCATGTTCTGCCTGTGCTTGCACAGGTTTTTCCTGGGTATTCCAGTTTCCTCCTGTCCCAAACACATGCGATTGGCCATAGGTGAATTATCTACTCTAAATTGTACATAGGAGTGAATGTGTGTGTGTGAATGGTTGTCTGTCTCTAAGTGTTAGTGCTGTGATTAACTGCTGATTGTACAGGATGTACCCCGCCCTAACTCACACACTAAGTTATCTGGAAGAGACTCCAGCGCCCCCACAACCCTGAACAGGATAAACGCTAGATATTAAATGATGATGATGGCAGTGAAATGAATTGAATGAAATGATGTGTGAAAGGGAACATTACAGTGCATGTATTAAGAGTTCAATAATGTGTACCTTAATAAGAATCTATTGTAATACAGCACAACGCAGCCTTAAATCTCTCAACGGAAACAGCAAGGAAATTCCAAAAGCCTATCATTTTCCATATTTAAAGCTGTTCCTACGCCTCATCTCGTATGATAGATTTCACAGGCACTCTTCGAACGTAACCTATCAAGCTTTTATGCCAATATGATGAACAACTAGCTGATATTTTCTTAGCAATGCAGCCCAACCTAGCAATTTAAAAACAAACAGCAACATTAAGTTTTAAAGTTAAAGTTAAAATTAGTTAAAGTTAACATTAATGCTCTGTTCCATTGACTGACATCCAAATAGTTCATTTCTGTTGAAAATCACTGAACAGTACAAAAAGTACAAACCTGTTTCTTTGTTCAATGTCCTTTCATACGCCGACCAGCCATAAAATTAAACACCATAAAACCACTGACAGGTGAAATGAATAAATTCGATATTATTTATGAGCGTAATGCTCTGATGATGCAACATTCTCCTGGGAAACATTAGGTCCTTTGCCTTCATGTGGATTTTATTTTGACACGTACCACCTGAACATTAAATTAGCTACATATACACACACACCGCTTCATGCCAACGAAAGTCCCGAATGGAAGTGTCTAGACTTTCAGCAGCGTAATGCTGCTGCCTTACTGCAACGATTGTTCAGGAATGGTTTGAGAAGCATAATTAAGGTGTAAACAAATCACCCAGATCTCTATCAAATGTCTCCGAGAGAACACGGCGACTCCGCCGCATACCGGACAGGACAAGGAAGATCTGCTTTTTGTTAACATCTTGGTGCCAGATATCATCTTCAGAGTTCTTTTGGAGTCATTGCCTTAAAGAATCAGAGCTGTTTTGAAAGCACAAGGGGAACGTACACAGCATACGGCAGGTGGTTTGAATATTGTATATAATGCTTCACATTTAACTTTACAGTTGAAACAAATCTTTAAGACTTTAATCAGGAGAGGTTTGCGTCTTTTATTCGATCGTATGAAAAGTCCTGTCTTTTACATTTGTGACGCTTTAAGAAAAAAAGGGATATAGCTGCTATTATATAATTATTAATAAATAAATAAATAAACAAACAAACAAACAAACAAACAAACAAACAAACAAATAAATAAATAAATAAATAAATAAATACATAAATACATAAATAAATAAATAAAGAAAGAAAGAAAGAAAGAAAGAAAGAAAGAAAGAAAGAAAGAAATAAAATTTTCTTTTCTCTGTTCTGGCACCGAAGTGTTGAAATGAACTTCCCATCAGTGTTTCAAAAAGGCAAGAGATGTTTAAAAACCTACCTCTTTCTTCAATACCTTTACTAACACTTAGTATTAAAATAAGAGTTTGATGAATGACATTAAAAAAAAAACGTTTGATATGGGCTTATGCCAAATACTGTAAATATAAAGTAATTGTAAATAATAACAAATTCATCCATTATCTATTCACTCTGCTGCGGTCAGGGAAGCGTCTACGATCCCTAAAGGCAAAAACAGAGAGAATGAGAAGAAGTTTCTTTCGGCAAACCATCCGTGCCCCCAGTGAGAATCCTCATCTCATAAAATAACCAGACTGCATCAAATCACCTACTTCTGCTTTTTCTTAAATCCCTCGTGCTTTTTCTACTACCTCATTCTACTGAATCTCCTTCTCTTTCTATGTTTTTTTGCACACAAACTGAATATCTGCACAAATATACGCACACCATTTATTTACAGCAAATTCTGTTTTTACATATAACACCCAGGTAGTCGCCAAAAGAATTTCACTATATGCTGTATTGCACAATGTATATGTGACCAATAAACTTGAACTTGAACTATCTAGCGTTTATCCTGTTCAGTGTCGTGGGGGCACTGAAGTTTATCCCAGATAACTTAGTGTGTGAGTTAGGGCGGGATACATCCTGTACAATCAGAAGTTAATCACAGCACTAACACTTAGAGACAGATAACCATTCACACACACATTCACTTCTGTGTACTATTTAGAGTAGATAATTCACCTATGTATAATCACATGTGTTTGGAAACAGGAGGAAACCGGAGTTCCCAGGGAAAATCCACACAAGCATGGGTGCACCCTGGGCATGAATCAAACTCATGACCTTCTTGCTGTGAGGCCGGAGTGCTACCCACACCGTGCCAGACTGTAACAGTTATTGTGGGAATTGTGTTGGGGAATTACTGTGACATAAGAATAATTTAAACACTCCACTATTTTATTCGTTTCTTTGCAGAAGGTAAGCGGCTCTTACCAGTCGCAATGTTTATGTACAACCACAACATTTGGCAGACGTGTTGCTCCAACACTGGAGTAAGACTCTTGTGCATTCGTAGAAGATTGGAATTACGGTCGTCTCAATGCAGTGTATCAAACTGCGTTTATTTCCCCCATGCGAGGGCATCTGGAAAGGTTTGCTGGTCTGGCCTGACATGATTTAATCCTGTTTTAATACACAGATACATAAAACCTTACAATAAAACTCTTATCCCTGGAATTGGATAGCAACCGATTAACACGCTAGCAACTTGATATTCCTTAGCAACTGACTAGTTGAGGCTTAACAATCAGCTGAGATAACCTGCGGGGAATCTAGCAAGCCTCTAGCAACCAAATAGGACAGCATAGCAACCAACAAGCCGCCAAATGAGTTACAATAACAATAAGGTAACTGATTGGTTAGGCCCTAACACTAACCCTAAACCTGACCCTAACCCTACCCTAACCCTAACCCTAAACCATAACCATAGCAACCACCTAGAATAATATAAGACCTATTGAACTAACTAACTAGTAAGGTCTAACTAACAAAACTTTAATGTTTTAGCATTTTACCACTTAATTGTTTAACATTTTAATATTGTAAAAATAAATAAATAATAAAAACGGATCCTACACATAACTATTTGAAATTTGTACTCAAAATGTCAATAGTGATGTCTTTCTGACTAGGTTATGGTAAACTATCATGACTTTATTATAGTGGAATTAAGAACCAGCATATGTTCTTTACCCGTTCATCCCCACCTAGCATCTCGCTCAGCATCCTATTGAATATGTTCTGAACTATTATGGAAACAGCGTGTCTTACTTTGTAACGTGCCCATCAGTCATCACTCACACAGGCACTGGGGAAAGTGCTTCTGACCTCTTGAAAACGTTCCCAGGGATTTGCTATTCATGCACTTTGACCTTGCTGATGGATGAGGAGCAGGACAACCCAAGTTCAAGGACGAACAAAAAAGAGCAGGATGAATGGACTTGTTCCATTTCTGCTACTGGAGGAAAACTACAGAGTAGAAAAGGTTTTTATTTGGTTATTTATTCTTCATATAT
>JAOUQX010000035.1:2295123-2306701 GCA_028566295.1 Liobagrus marginatus
TCTCCAGGTGTGTTATGTTTCTTGTGTGTGCGTGTGTGTGTGTGTGTGTGTGTGTGTGTGTGTGTGTGTGTGTGTGAATCTGAATCTATCTGTATGTCCGAGATTCACTCTAAATTTATGAAACTCTTCATGTGTTTGTGGGAAAAGATGTTCTGAGATATGAAGTGTATCAGGATGTACAGGCATGAACCTCTATGTGTGTGTGTTTGTGAGAGAGAGAGAGAGAGAGAGAGAGAGAGAGAGAGAGAGAGAGAGAGAATGAGAGAATGAGTGGGAATATACGACTGTGTCTAAGTTCATCCTGGCCTCCAGCTCTTGTAGCTCTGTTATTCTCATTAGGGAAAAAAAGACTGAAACGCACCAGATGGATTCTTTTCTTTATTCTCTTATTGGAAAAGCAGTCCCTCAGGACTCTAAACCAAATCAAGACTATTACTATTAATCCCTTATTTCAGGAAAAAGAAACTGAGCGAGATGAAATATGCTCCAATCTATCACTCACGATGAATTATTCGATGAAATCACAGCACCGCTCGCATGACGGATTATGATTTCGCTGCGTAAACCCAACCGAGGGTTCAGAGAGTTCAGCTCGGACCAGAAGTGGACAAAGTACCTTTGAGTGAAAGTACAGATACTACTATTCAAATGTTACTCCATTACAAGTCAAAGCTGTAAAGACAGATTTTTACTTGCATAAACGTCCAGAAGTACTTGTTTTTAAAAGTATCAAAAGTAAAATGTAAATGTTTTCGCATTGTTGTATGAAAATACTTATAGAAAAATCATTAACGATGCGTTCGCGATGTAGCCGCGAAGCTACGTATGGCAACTAGGCGTCCAAATACATAAAAAGAAAACAATTTCCCCGAACATACTCCATACTGACACTTAAGCTTTAAAAACAACAAAAATGACGGGATATTGGTGACCTTACAACACATGACCCTAAAAAAGTGTTTACTAATTGTAAGGCAGCTCGGCCGTCTGTCACCTGAAACCTACCAATCAAAAAGAAAAACATCCTCTGACTACCGGACTCTTTTTCTACTTAAGGTCCTTGACCAAAATGTAGCGGAGTAAGAAGTCCCATACAACAGTTAAAGTGACTTATTTGGAAGTGGTAGCTCAGTGGTTAAGGCGTTGAACTGACGATTGGAAGACTGGGGTTCGATTCTCAGCAGCATCAAGCTAACACTGCTGGGCCTCTGAGCAAGACCCTCAACTGCTCAGACGTGAGTCACTCTGGATAAAAGCATCTGTCAAATGCTATAAATATAAGTACAGGTCCTCAAAAAGTCACGATTAATGTACTTTGTTATAAGCACCACTGGCTTGGACATGATGGGAAGCCCGTGTGTGAACCAGCGGTGTCTTGTTATGCTTAGAAAAATCCCCCAAGGAAAACTTACACTAACCAGAGGACATGGAGAATGGGCATGTCTTCCTGTCCGATTGGTCCATTAACAGATTTGGGGATTTTTGTCTGTGTCACACCAAATGATATCGAGGCTAGAGTAGATGAGTTCTCCAGAACTAAAGGCAGCACGTTTACACAGCCGGTGTAACTACACCACACATTTGCAATCAAAATGAATCAGTGTCACAGAGGCAGAGTTCAGTCACCGAGGCTTTAATGAGCGGTTGTCAGTACACAAAAGTAGAGTGTGTGATCTTTATAAGAGGACCGCAGGAGCATCGAAAAGGTCGAGTCGACTGCCAGCAACTGTTCTTTTAGCATTTATCAAAAAATTTTAAAATATTTTTTTTTCTTACACAGCACTGCTTGATGTTATTCACAGAGAAACACATTAAAAAGCTTACTCAAATATGTTTTGCTCTAAAACAGAACCATAGAGTGCTTTTTTTCTGAACGTTTTTTTTTAATGTAGCACTTTAATACATTTTTCTTTAATACGTTTTAATAAATTCATATTTTTTGCTCTACCACAAGATTCTTTGTAGACCCTAAGGAAAAGCAGTCGAACCATTTAGAATAGTCAAAATAAAAAAAATTACAATAACATTTGGTATTAATCATCTATTTACATTTACAGTATAAACCAGCAGCGTTGGAACTGGGTGGTGCGGTGCCAGAGTGGTTATTGCACCTGCCTCACAGCAAAAAGGTCATGGGTTCAATTCCCATACAGGGTCTTTCTGTGTGGAGTTTGCATGTTCTCCCCGTGCTTGCATGGGTTTTCCCCAGTTACCTGGTTTCCTCCCACCTCCAAACACATGTGATTGGGCATAGGTGAATTATCTACTCTAAATTGTCCATAGGAGTGAATGTGTGTTTGAATTGCTGTCTGGGGGAAGTCGTAGCTCAATGGCCAAGGTACTGGGCTACTGCTCTGAGGACTGGGTTTGATTCCCAGCACTGACCAGCTACTACCCCTGAGCAAGGCCCTTTTAACCCTCAACTGTTCTGATTTATGTTTCTCTGGATTAGAGCGTCTGGCAAATAATGTAAATGTCTGTAAATGTAAATGTAAATATAAGTGTTAGCCCTGCAACTGACTGCTGATTGTCCAGGCTGTACCCCGCCTCATACCCTAGTTAGCTGGGATAGACTCCAGCGCCCCGCGACCCTGAACAGGATCACCAGTTTATCGCATTAATCCCATGACCATCTTTCTATGGGATGCAAGATTGCTAACCACTCTGCCAATGTCCCATCCCAAGAATAGAGCCGAATGACGAAAAAAAGCAGTTTTTTTGGTGTTACAGTGAGCAGGTTTGGAACAGGACGTTATTCTTCTGCTGCAGGTCTGAGATTCAGAATTCAAAAGCGGCAAGGCGAACAATTTCATTTTCTTTTTCCTGCCGATGTAAATTTTTGGAGTCTTGAACTTTCCGCTGATCCTTCAGCGATTTCTGATTGCAGCTTTAATAACTCAGTCATGACTAGCCTCTTGTCGCAGTTATGTCTCTGGCTTTCGCAGAATTTACTCCTAGTAATTAAGCACTGCAGTTTTCTATGCCACAGACTCATTTTGTGTATAATTACAGGGCAAAGACGGCTGCACTTAACGCATGATGCTCACCAATCCTTCTATCATTGAAGGTGTAGAATTCTACTGTACGCTAGACGCTATGTTTGCACTCCGATGGAGGAATGGGAACAGAGAAAGAAGCCATCCGAGTCGACAAGTAATTCACAGAGACGAAAAATGCTCCAGGCCCCGTACGGGTCATTTATCTATCCGACATGACTCATTATGTTTTCTAATGTTTTACAATATGAACAGGAAGTCACAGTTTATTTCACATGCTATTTATATTTGGGTAGCACTTTATGTTAAAGGGAACGTCCACTCTATTGCCCGTAGGGGGTAGGAACAGAAAATCCTTTTGAGTTGTTTTAAGTTATATAGACGCTTAAAAGTCTATTGGGGTCCTTGTCTTTGTAGAAACCTTAGAGACTTGCAGGATTATGTGTCAGACACATTTTTGCACAAAAAACCAAAAAAGTACCTCAACAACAACAATTCCATCAACATTGCAGAAATAGTATGTAGTTTTGTTGATCTAAGTCAGCGATGATCAATAATTGATTATTAATTTATCAACATGCCCTTGACTATGCTATGATAATTGGTAAGTAATAATAGAAATAGCATGGATGATGCTAGAAAACTAATTTATATATTTATACAAAAAGTTTATGAAAAAAATTCTTATTAATAAGCTAATGAGCTATTAAAAACCAGGTTTTAAGGTAATATGTCTTTATGGTGATTGGTTATAGCTTCATTGGCATGCTCAGAAGAGTTTGGACCTGACTTGTTACTGCTCTGCAACTGGTTTGAGATCAAGAGCTCAAAAATAGTGAGGCGAACTCATTTCCTGATGTTTTCAAAAGTGTTAAATGAAGACCAGGAGCTTTGTGCATTGGAGCATTGTCATGCTGCAACATCTTACTGAGGAGAAATCCTAATGGTATAGCTTAAGAAGAATTGCTACTGCTTTCAACTTTCTGGAAACAATTTGTAAAAGAAAAGAACCCCATTTTGGGGTCATGATACTTTCGACTATTATAGTTAACCTAAGCAAAAGGATGAGTCAAGCAGCATGGGGGATTTTTGCTTTACCTTTGGTTTTACAGTGCTGTGGTCTCTTGATCAATTCCATTCAAACGTATCAGATGTTTATTGAAGAAATAACAAGATACCAACTATCTAACTATGTTACTAAGAATAACACTTATCAGGCATATAACGGTTAAGGGCCTTTCTCAGGGGCCCAGCAGTTTCAGCTTGCTGGTGCAGAGAATTGAACCTACAATCTTTTTAAGATTTAGATTAAGATTAAGGTTAGCATCTTAGGTTACTGACACATCATCCAAATACACCAAATCATCATCTTTAGCGCCAACACATCTACAGTTTGTTAACATTTGCATCCCATTGGGGGCATTGTGCAAACTGATGGATGAACGGTATACTTCAAAAAATTAGCTGTAATCCCAAACATAGGCAGTTCTGAATCGTGTGTGTTAATAGAGCATAGGATTACCAATAAAATTCCAGTCAGCAAAAAATGGAAAGAAGATTGAACATCTTGTTTACTCCTGAAATCCATGACCTAAAAATACCCTCTGGCATGCTGGATCTATTCCCAGTAAGCAATTAAAGTTAATAAGCTGAATTTTACCCTCCGTTCATGAACTATAACTGTGTCCTTGTGTATAACGCAAAAATGCTCATCTATATAGATTCAGCTTTTTAGTTGCTCTCCTCCCAAGTGCAGAAAGCTTTCTTGCCCTTCACTCGGTGTCAGTGCATCAGAGAAAAGAGATAACATAAATTAATAAAAAGAATTTTGTCCATTCAGGAAAGCAGCCATGAAACTCTTGGAGAGATGCACCGGATCCATCCGCCTTTTAAATCCAGAGGATGCATCATTACACATTCAGGAAACATACCGAACGTTCAGGAGCATCGCATCCAATTTCTGGTGTGTCACTCATTTCACACCAGACAAATCATCCTTTAAGATGAAGGACACCTCAACAGTGCCAATTCTGAGCATATACCTGCGTCGGCAACCCGAAAACTCACAGCATATTTTAAACGAATAGTGTGTAAAGGAATTTACTGTATTCACAATCCTCGTCAATTTCATGAGACAATATTAAGGAACTATAACTGTGGACGAAGGACTGTGCAAGACTAGTGTCATGTATGTGGTGAAATTCCATAGTCAATTCAAGAAACGCAAACTACAAAGTACTACAAAATACTACAAAGGCCTGCAAAGTACTACAAAGAGCTACAAATGGCTACAAAGAGCTACAAAGTACCATAAAGTGCTACAAAGTATTATAAAGAGCTACAAAAGGCTACAAAGTACTACAAAGAGCTACAAAGTACTACAAAGAGCTACAAAGTACTATAAAGAGCTACAAAGAGCTAAAAAAAAATGCTACAAAGATCTACAACGTACTAACTATTTATCTGGTGATATTTAATTGAGGTTATTATAAATAACCCCATACATATTTAAAGAATGCTAAAAAAAAAAAAAAAAAAAAAAAAAAATATGATAATATTAACAGCTAGATAGATAGATAGATAGATAGATAGATAGATAGATAGATAGATAGATAGATAGATAGACTTTGATTTTCATTTTTTCCTTAAATACTTACAAGGCAAAACCATCTAGTTAAATGAATCACTTTAAAACATTAAACACAAGTAAACAGTCAATAATAAAATAAGAACAAATAAAAAAACTTACATAAAATAAGATAACATTTATACAATTTTCATAATAATCTAACATAATACAACATAACATAATATAATTTTAAAAAGGTATAACTACATTTTTAAAGTAATCACCTATAAAATATTAAGTTATTAAATGCATGGGATTAAATTTATTGATGATTTTTCTTTTTGTTGTATGAGTACAAACTGTGAATATTCTAATATAGCTAATATACTGATAGCGTGCGTCTAAACTGTTTACGTTTAATTACGTTATCAGCGACGATGTTTATAATGTATAATGTTTATAAATATACTTATAATGATACTCCAAAAAGACAGTAAACAGGAATATTCTACTCATTTGTGTGTGCAATATCGCAGCTGTTTACTACCTAAACTGAACAGGATTCAGTACCTGATCACCTATGTTCACGGTCCTTCTATAATCATTTTATATTTATGTTAACCCTCGTTACTATGTTTACATTCAGTCCAATTATATATCTTTATTTTATTTTAAGCGCCATAAAGACTGAGGCTTTCATTTTGTTGTACCCTGTGCAACGACAATCAAGAATCTATCTAATGGTGTTCACACGTTGTCGCGTGTGTATTTACGTGATGAAGCCAATTACGGGTAAACTGTGATGTTAATTCATAATGGACCATTAAACTTGGATCATACGGCTCAACAACGTTCCGTAACACTCCTAAGGATAACTTGAAAACATATAACACGAATATAGTTGTAGGCCTTTTTTACCATAACTTGTTATTTTACACAAACAACTCGTTAGCTATGCGATCATTATTAGCTCTCCCAGTAGCACACCTAGCACGTTTTACCATAACTTGTTCTTTTACACATAAACAACTTGTTAGCTATGCGATCATTATTAGCTCTCCCAATAGCGAACCCAGCAGGTGCTTTGAGTTTCGATACAAATATCAGGGTATCTATTGGTCCATTAAAAATCGCCTATCCTTATTGGCTACCAACATTTGGGTCAATTTTAAATATTCATTTCATTTGAAGGTGTCTTCAGTAACAAATAATAAATTAAAAAAGAACTACATAAATTATTTCGCTTGATTGGTTCTTGGGTCCATATAAAATTACAGACTTAAAAAAATATACTAGAAATACTAAAGAATAAGTACCCAAAAAGTTACAGTAATATGAGTCATTGTAAGTTGTTATTTCCAGCCCTGTTCACGTACAGTATTGCCAGGCATGTACTAGTTAACCCACACTTTTAAACAGAAACCATCGAAAATGTGTTGAAGCGCAGATGTAGGATGATCCCTATTAACTCTGGGAACATCTGTACAAATTCACTGCCTACAACACGCTTAAACCAGTCAAAGCAAGCATAGAAAGCATTTAGTGTACATAATTTAGCTGGTAAGTCTGATTTGCAGCTCCACTAATATCCAGTCACGGTGGCGTCATTGTGCTATTGGGACTATTGGGCTATTGGGACTAGTGACCGCATCGAGCCCACCAATAAGAAAAAGACATTAAACTGTATTTACTGGCTAACATGGCTGCATCTGTGAGAGCGCAGACTTTCTGTTCATGTTAATGTTTAGCGAGTGTATCAGGCAAGCAGTCTTTAAAAGCCTCTAATAAAGTCAGTTCACAGATCCAAGACACCATTTATCAAACAAAGAGCTTTTCTGCAAACGAATGCAATGCACGGAGGGCTGGCGGATTTCACATGGGACCTTAATGTTGTGTATAAGATTTATTTAACAGTATTGTGATTTTCATTATACTAATAATATTTAGAGCATTTGCTAAACGCTCTTATCCAGAGCGACTTTCAACCGGGCAGTTGAGGGTTAAGGGCCTTACTCAGGGGCCCAGCAGTGGTAGCAGAGCAGGGCTGGAAATCAAACCACAGTCTTCAGATCAGCAGTCCAACACCTTAACCACTGAGCTACCACTTCCCCTAATAAAGACCCCATATATACTGTATATATATACTGTATATATATTTTTTTTGCAGAACATCAGAACTTATGTTTAGATGCCTTTAAATAGGAATCAACTTCAAACTGTGGTGCTAAACTGAAAATGGAAGCTCCACTTTTCATGGATGGGAAGTGGTTAAGGTGTTGGACTGCTGATCCGAAGACCGAGGTTCGATTCCCAGCACTGACTGCCAAGCTGGGCCCCTGAGCAAGGCCCTTAACCCTCAACTGCTCGGCTGTAAGTCACTCTGCATTAGAGCGTGTGCCAAATGCTGTAAATGTAAATGTACAAACTGGTGTTCAAGCACACACCTCACCTCCATGCAGGAAGAGTAGAATTATGACACACTGCACAGCTCCATAGTCCAAAATTTGAACCTGAGCTTGAGTTACACAGTGTGACATTTTGCATCTCATCTTCATGTGGAGATTCTTTGGGTTATCCAGTTTACTCCTACCTCCCATAAACTCCCTTAAATTGCTCAAGGGTCTGGCCCAAATTGCCCCGGGGTCTAATGAGTCTGTGAATGTGTGTGTGAACGGTGCCCTGATGGCCTATCTCTGGTGTAGTGCTGATTTCAGCATCTGATGTCCTTTACAAATTGCCACCTGGCTGTTTTACTGAACTACCCTTGCTATTGCTTTCCTTAACCAGATCCACCATTTGGTGTCTTTGCAATGTAGATTGAGAGGAACCTGGTATATGACTTGTTGAGAAGTGAAAACTGCCTAACAGAAAAGCGAATTCTGTTTATAATATAGCTTTAGGGCATTAATACATCGGAAAAGCCACCATTCTTAAAAATGTTAATCCTTAACTACAGATGTAAAACATGAAACACAAATAATATAAACCAGGTTTATGAATATACAGCATATATACATTTTATGGACAAAAGTATTGGAACAGCTGATTTTATTTTATTTTTTTCATTCAGCTACTATGAGTTTAGACTCTAATGTGGAGGTGAGGAGGTTCTGGTGCACAGTTGGTGTTCCAGTTCATCCCAAAGGTGTACAGTGGGGTTGAGACAGAGACAGGGTTCTGTACAGGACACTTGAGTTCTTCCACTCCATAACATCTAGAACACAGCATGTCTTCATGGAGTTCAGGGGCTTTGTGCACAGGCGCATTGTCATGCTGGAAGTGAAGGGAAATCTTAACCCCAGACAACTGTGCACTTCCAAACTTTTGGTCATTAAGTATTTACTTAAATTATGATTAGGGATTAAAAGAATACAGGAACAGGCATGCTACATCTTCTAGGCTAATCACAATTAATATGACATGCTAAGATATGCTGTATGAACATTTATATTTTACAGGGAGATGAAGAGGTAATAACTGAAGCGCACTCGATCTGATATCTGAGTTCTACAAGATACTCCAGAATATCCATTTGACCCATGCCATTGTTATTTCAAATAAAGTGCCATGGAATAAAAAAAAAAACTAACCATTTAAGCAAAAAATATATTCATATTTATATTCATATATATTCATTCATAATGAGTCGCAATATCAATTCTATGTGTCTGATAACAAGTGAGATACTAATAAATCACTAATACCATTATACAGACATGAGAATTAATACTATGATTAATACTTTTGTTATTAATAATAATATTAATTGGCAATGTTCTAGCTGTTAGCTTTAAAATGAAGTGCTTCTGTGTTTGTCAAAAAGATCTTCCATTAAAAATGACACATTATACGCATTTAATTTATTCCTGATTTATTCATTCATTATCTAGCGTTTATCCTGTTCATGGCCGTGGGGGCGCTGGAGTCTATCCCAGATAACTTAGGGCGTAAAGCATGGTACACCCTGTACAATCAGCAGTTAATATTCCTGATTTACGTATTTACAAATAACTTTGACCAAAGAATTCGTTAAAGTGTTATACAATATTATTCTGAAATAATTGAACTACGTACTGCTATTTATTTATTTATTTATTTTTGAGAAAGCAGATCTTCTCCTTAAATAGGACAAAGTTCATTTAATACAGTACAGATGTTGTAAATAAAGATTAGTGAAAAAATGAGAAAAGAGTTTTTTGTTTTTTTTTACAACATATTTTACAATCAGCTGGTCAACAGAATCCTGAAAAGGTAAATTTCGAGCTGAGTGCATTACAGCTTAGCTGGCATGATATCAGATGACCAGATTGGTCTCAATCAGCGTTTACCTGCATTAATGCTATAGATCTTGTAGCTTGTCAGCACTGGATGGGGAAAAAGAGCACGGCTAATTGCTAGGCTAAACCGGCTGCACATAATTTGTAATCAAAGACCCGTCGCTTTGCAAATAATTGGAGATTGACCAGGGCTTTCTCTGAGTTTTATTCTTCATCCTAATTCGGCTCCATGGGATCAGGGCGGAAGTTCACAGCTATCGGACAGCAGGGTGTCTCGGATTAATGGAGGGTTTCCTACCAGCGCTTATTCATAGCTAATTTACTTATGCCACTGTTTCGCATGCACAGCAAGAGGGTATGCTGAACAAAATAGTCCATTAGGTGGGAAAAAATGAAAAGCAGCAAGAACCATATGGAAATAATCAGAGAACTATGAAAATCAATGGTACATCAGACCACGGCTTTACAAAACAGACGCTCCTGAGTTCGAGCTGGTGGGCTCAGGCATCAAGGTGGCAGAGTTATGAGGTCATGTGTGTTAAAAGTAGAAATCTGAAATGTTTGGATTATGTTTGTCACAGATTGAGCCAGCAGTGTTTACATGTGATTGAGCTGTTGTTTATATTGCTCTTGACATAGAGGCAGTTAAAGCCAAACGCATGCTGAGCAAGATTGCATGGCCAGGATATGCCTACCCATAATGCCCCGCAGCACCTTGGAATTCCAGACGGTTCGAAATTCTCAGCCTCGAAGCACTGAAAAGGTCAAGGGTTTTTATTTTCGATGTGTTGTCATACGCAGGCAGGCAGCAGTGGGATTTTAATCTTCGAGTGTGTAGCATATTTTCACTCTCCACTTCTTCAGACGGAACTCAAGACCTCGAATTATGGCGCCACTCATGATTCTGTTCCTGAACTTGAGTACCATCGTCCTCCTCCTCCTGAAAGATAAGGAGCTCGAGATGCCCATCAGATGTTACCTGGCAACAGGTGTCACACATACACACACACACACTTTCTTCGTATGTGAGGATTTGATCGATTTGTTCTTAGGCTGCACAATTAACACATAACTTTATCAGACGTTCCTCTTTTCCCACAACGTCTTGCTTTCATCGCCATGAGAGCAGATATTTGGAGCTAATGTTGAAAAGCATGTCTGCGCAGCATTGTTGCTTTCTTGGATCTGATTGGTCAGAAGGTTTTTGAGGTATACATTGAATTAGAGGTTTATTAGCCACTTAGAAAGAAACTTTCCTCCTATGGCACACAATAAATATATTGCAGTGGTTTTCAAACTAGGGTTTACGAACCCCTTGAGGTTGGTGAGGGAATTGCAGGGGTTTGTAAGTTGATCACAAGCAGTTAATAGAAATTCGTTAAAAATTATATGAAACAAATTATAGGGCAAGTAACATTTAAATGAAAATTGAAATACTAACAAAAATATATATTTAAATTGCACTTCTAGTGCATTTATGTGGCACAGTGTATAGTAGTTAGCACTCCTGTCTTACAGCAAGAAGGTCATAGGCACATGGGTTCAATTCCTGCACAGCGTGTTTGTTTGGAGCTTCTTCTCCACATGCTTGCGTTGGTTTTCTCCGGGTACTCCAGTTTCCTCCGGCCTCCAATCATGTGATTGGGCATAGGTGAATAATCTACTCTAAATTGTGCATAGGAGTGAATGTGTGTGTGAATGGTTGTCTGTCTCTAAGTGTTAGTGCTGTGATTAAC
>JAOUQX010000035.1:2323695-2335565 GCA_028566295.1 Liobagrus marginatus
GAAGGAGTCTTTAATTTCGGTGCTTTTTTAATGCTAGAAAATAATTTTCCAGACTTTATTCTTTATACTTTTCCAGTAACATGGTGCATTTTTATCCCAGTATATTTAAGCGAAAGCAAACGTCTGCTTTTCACCAACCTCCATTTTGTAACTAACTGCCATAGGTAACAATAAACAGAGAAAAGTATAACCTGTCATTCTTGAATAAATAACAGACTGTAATTGTTTGCAAATAACGGGGGTATTAAGACAAGCTGGTTTGAGTATTTATGAACCAACTGGAAATCTCCAGGGAATTTTGGACTCGCTACAGTCTCTGGAGTTACCACAGCGTTGTAGCTGGTAGTTTGGTGAGCGGAAATACCTTACTGATGAGAAAGAGCCGAGCTCTCATCCTACCCCTTAGGGTCGACGGAGTGGCACCTTGGGTTTTTTTGTTGTTCTTGTTTTTTTTCTTAAAACGACAAAAGCAACTTAAAACACTCATTAGTTTATGTCACACATAAATAAAATAAAATCAAAAATTAATTTAAAACAGTGACGGTTCTAAACTAAGTTTACTCATTACTCATTCACTAATTAAAAACTTATATAAAAATTATTTGTTGTTCTGCAGGTTGAAAGTCTCTTCACATCTCAATAGCACTCTTTAAGTTAAGCGTTCTAAATGTATTATACGTATTTATATCGTCTGTTGAAGGACTAGGACCTAAAAATAACGTCGTCCAATCAAAACGTTCGGTCCAAACATTACGATAGGCTGTCCTGCCTGTTAACATATGGATTAGCATACCTCTGTGCACCATGTTAGCGCAGACGGCTACGTCATCAGTGCTATGTTCCCGTTATAAACTTGCTGTGTGTAATTACGTGTTTATAAAGTATCTTACGTTGGTTATTGTAATATTACGGCTTTGTACTGTAATATTTACTCACTGCTGAATTACACATAAACTAATCTCACTCTCGATCGTCTTGTGTGATCCTCTGCTCTGCCTGAGTGCAGGCAGAGGATGTGTTTTGGAGGAGGTGTGGCTTTGGAAAAGGATTATGCACTGGGGGCAGGTGTTTGACTTTCAAAGATACCTTGCTATTGTTAGCCTCTCGGAAATCTCCTACCCTACCTTTAAAAATATTGTAATGTTATAAGTAATAATCAATGGTGAACTGTGTATTATATCACAGCAATTTGCCAATACATATTTTTATTCAAGGAAATATGAGCCTTGGGTATGATTTGTTCATTTATTGTTATACAGCATAGCTGCTGTTTGCTATTTCACAAAGCAAAAATTATATTCTGTTAAAGACTTTCCTGGGTCAGAAAACTATAGCGCTTTAAATGTGCTGACATTGGAGACTCCTTCCATAAATTTGAAGTATACATGTTCTGAAGAAATGAACAAAACATCAATATTTAAACAATTCCCGATATTTTTTTGTGGGCTGTTTATATGAAGTGTCTGCTGTATAAATCTGTGTGAGTTGACACAGTGACAATAATATATCAGAACATCTGTCAGAGCGGCTGTTTAAGAAAATGAATTCTAACCAATCAAAAAGCACGCAAAGAGCACTGGGGTATACAGTATGTTTCCTTTGGCTCAACTCTTGGGAACGTATTGGCAGGCCTGCAGCTAAAAACACTGGCCGCCGCTCTACATCAGGCCAGAGGGATTTTTTTTGTATTATTTTTTAACTCTTTGTCACTCGGTGTATGTTTGGAAGTCTACAAACGAGGTTTATATCTCGGTAATGTGGCAACCCCCAATGGCAGGCTTCAGTAACTGTTTGAAAAGGGTTGGCTTGAAAAAGGCTAAGACTGAAAGGAACACCGGGGTTACTGCAGAGCGGAGGAATGTGCTGGCTGGAGGGGTGAAAGTGTACAGCGGCGGCGGCAGCACAAGACTTCTGACTTTCTGATTAAATAATCACACCTGAGGCGACGCAGATAACAGCGTATTCCGACAGCAGAGAGAAAGTCAAATTATTACTTATTATATTCCCAAAACTCCAGGATGATGATGTTGATTACATTATTATCATCAGTAGTCGTAGCAGAAGCAATAGAGTAATTAGTGCTATTGTGTTTGTTGGCTTTGCTGTAGTTATAATAATATGTAGCAATAACTCTAATAAGTCAGTTCTACTAATACTAACACTGTTTTTTTTTTTATCAGTTATTGTGTTTATCTGGGCTGCGGATTACATCTGTCTTGGGCGGCTTGTGTTACCTTTTGTGAGTCATCCTTAACAGCTGTTATGTGGCTATTATAAAAACGCAACTTTTATTATTACAATTCTAATTATTTTATATTATTATTAGTGCAGTTATAAAAGAACTCTTTTGCTCAAGTGCATTTTAGTCATGGAGGAAAGGGATGAAAAATTGCCAGCAATCTTGCGCCTAGACGAACAGCATCAATTATTAGGCCGAAGAGATGAAATGTTAAGACAAAGCGTAAGAAGATCCCTCACATCTTTTTCCAGTCTAAGAAACAGATCGAGAAAAAGACATATGAGGCCATGAATTAAAGAAACTGGAGCAGCCATGAGGGAAAATATAGAGCTGACAGTGATATTATGAACTCCTAAAGTGAGGATTAAGATACAGCGGCATGACTGAGAGAGTCTGCGTCCAAATGTGGCGGCAAAAAAAAAAAAAAAAAAAAAAGTACAAGAAGCGAGGAAAAGGCAACACCTGCTTGGAATTAATAGAGCTGACATTCAGCATCTCGAGCATGCTTGGCCCATCCAGCTGCTTCTCATCCATTCCTGTAATCGCAGCCCTGTTAAATACATCATTCTCGATTTCGCTCTGAACACGTCCTCGCCGTTCCCTCATTCATTTTCCCGGACGCTTTCTTCTCTCTTCATCGTACGCCATGCCATTTCTTCCTCACTCCCTTTCTCGGAGGCCGTGAGGTGTGATCGAGCTCTGCTGGAACAGATGGGCTTTTATAGGGCCTGCTTTCCATACAGCCTTCGATATGGCTGTCAGTAAAGTGTTTTGGGTTTGTTTTTTTTCTGGTGGGGTTGTTCTAGCTGAGCTATTCCGCTGCAACGCACCAGATAGTTTCTACTATTGTTCAGCAACGCTCCTGCAAACTGTAAATGACGGTTTACTCCAGAGAAAACGTGACCTAAAAAAATATGTCCAGGAGATATTCGAATGTGTGTGAAAAGAACGTGCTTGCTTTTCTTTAAGGCTTCGTAACACATGGGTCGCATGTTAGTTACACATCTAGCGCTGTCATTGCGCATGCTTTATACTAATGCCAGCATTGCTCCTTATTAATGCTGTTATTAATGATGAATAATAATTTATAATAGTAATAATAAATAGCAGGAGTAGAAGTTGTATTAATTCAATATTAAGTGGAAATTCATCCTGGATGAGTTATTATTAGTAGTAATAATTTAGTAGTAGTTTTGTTTTCTGTCGTTATCAATAATAAAAAAAAAGTATTTTTTGGTACTTTAGTAATATTAGTAGTATTTTTATGACATTTTTTTGCATTTATTTTTATTTGTAGTTAGTACTAGTAGAAGTACTTTTCTTTGTTGTTGTGATGGTTTTTGTTGTTGTATTTATTAATAATATATATATATACTGCATATATAATTTCAATATATTTATATTTACATTTGTAGCTGAAGACAAGGTATAAAGTGTTATTAGTAGCAATAGTATTTGTGTATATACATTTGTGTGTATATATATATATATAGTCCTATAAATACTATATATATATATATATTGTAATTTGTTTGTTCTTTTAGCAGTATTTTTTGTCTTTTATGATTTATGATATTAAGTAATTAATATTCATAATATGTAATATTATATATATTATTGGATATATTATTAGGGTTAGGGTTAGTAATACTAAAGTATTAATAGTTATCACAGTTACTACTAACACTTGTTATTTATTGTTTTTTATTATTAATAGTATATTTAAATTTATATTTGTTACAGTAATACAAGATATATATATATTAGAATTAGTAGTAATTTTGATAAGTATTAGTAAATGGAGAAGTAATAGTAGTAGTATTGCAGATTTTGTATATTTTTATTTAGTAAACATGTTTTTCGTATGGTATGGTAGTTTTTATCTTATTTAGTAGTAGTAGTCGTAGTTTTATTTGTAGTAACATATTTGTGTATATTGTAAGCTGCAGAAGATGTATTTTACATTTATTATTAGCATTATTGTCAATAGTAGTAGTATTTTCATTTGTAGTTGTAGTATGCTGCATTTGTTAATATTGTTATTAGTTTATTTATTTGTCGCTGTAGTAGTAACATTTTTGTGTTTACTGTCTTTATTAGTCGTAGTATTTTATATTTTAGTAGTAGTAGAAAAAGGAGTACTATTTCTGTATTTATTATTATTAGTGGTAATAGATATTTAATATAATTGTTCTACTTTTACTAATAGTAGCATTTCTGTAAATAATACTGTAAATAATGGTAATATTCATAGTCAAATTTAATTTTTTTTGTAGTAGCACTGTGTAGAGTATTACTAGCAACAATTTAGTAGCATTAATATATATTTACAATGTATGTATTCATATTTTTTGCATTATTTTCATTATTTCTTCATTACAACTCCAATGTTCTTCAGTATTCCTCCAGACATTTTGCGGTACTGTAGTCAGTTACTCTGTCACACTGTGTTCATATGAGAGCAGAAAGATTTGGCCCACATTCTGTGCGCTCTAACTTGATCTCATGCAAAATTCATTGCGTGCAGAATTCTAGCGAACGTACGTAATGACACAGGATTTCATACAAATTAACGCAGTCATTTATACACGTCAGATGTTCTGTAGAGCTACGAATGATTAAAGCTCTACTTTTGAATTGACTTCAGAAAAGTCCTTAAGTGTGCTTCTATCTCATTCTCTCCCTGTGGCTTAAAATGATCCCAAGACAAATAGCAAGACGAATTTCAGGCCAAACGGGTCACAGTGTGGCACGTTTCAGTGAAGTATAATTAGCTGATTACTGATTGTTGTCTCATTTATACATAAACGAACAAAAGAGGCTCATATTTTTCGTGCGGAAATCTAGGACAGTCGACCATGCTAGTTATTTAAAAGGTCTTAAAGGTGCTGTTGGTACATTTCACAGGTGTTTGTGGAGATGTATTCATTTAAATTCAGAAACAACTAACTCGTGAAATTACATTACATCCAATTGATTTGCTCTTTTTATAATTTCAACTTAATGTTTTTATTTTTTTTCGGGCCCTGAAATGAGCTCCAGCTGAAGCAAAGCAACTTGGCTCACATGTACAGTAGAGTTTAGACAGAGGGGTCATTTAAGGTCATTTGCGATTCCATTTGACTATAATCGTTGAAAAAAATAATTTGCATCGTACATTATCATAATGTTTGCACTTAAAATCAGACAAATGTGAATAAAAGTGCTGCAATAAATGTATCTATAACCTTGACTTTTATTTTACTTTTCATTCATTATGGCATATGCCGACTACACCAGGCAAATATTGCCTGGGCGTTAGGGGGCCCTAAATCACAATTTTCTTCCTTGCGTAAAGATTCTGTGAACTGTGTATTATAGAGCTTAAGACATGAACATGAGCACACTCTTAACACTTCAAAATGCACCTAACATCAGCGTTGTCACCTAATGTTGCCAGATCCATCTATTACACGCATCTTTGGACTGATTTTGTTCACTTAATTTGACACTTTTAGAATGATGCAGTTAAAAGCTTCAGTTTACAGTTACTTTATCTCTAAAGCAAAAGTTTTGACAAAATTCAATTTTGGTAATCAGGTTTTGTTTATTTTCATAGCAATATCTGGCAACACTGGCACCCAAACTGACAGTAATCATAAAAGTACAGGTTATTTCTAACACCACATTTGGTAAGGCAAAACCAATGTTCATGATGATACCTGTAAGAAAAGCTAAAGCTAACAATGCTAACAAACGTTAGCATAATAACACAAGCAGTAGTACTAGTGTTATTAGTACGTAGGTTACATACCTACATACCTAGCCATATTATCTTGCCTAAACAACCCCCCCCCTCACACACACACACACACCCTAACCATGGCGCTATATACATACATTTAGGCTGCTTTCATTCCGCCATGTTGAAAACACAACAGTTTAATTGTACACTTGTACCGCTGACCTGTCAGTAACACCGAATCTCATGATAACGGTGAGATTTCTATAAGAGTGTGGCCCTTCAAATGAACAAGACTCTAATTACGCTGCCTAGTGAAGCCCACCTAATGAGCTCTCTGAAGGCAATCCTAGCTTATGGTTGCTAGCCAGCTCCCAGCACATCAATATTACAGTAATAGCATCTTCTCAGCACCCTCTTCAAGCAATGCCGGCGTGTAAAGTAATTGGTTTACAGTCTTGCGAGCACTCTCAATGCCGTACACCCATGGTGTGTTTCGTCGTTGAGATTTCACATTAAAAGCAGTTTGGAGAGGAGAAAAGAGCAGTATTACTCTCCCGCCGGTCACATTCAGGTATGGCAAAACTGCTGCATCCCATTTGCTCGTTTCAGTTATTACACCATGTCCCCACTTAACTGTTTAATTGCCTAACTACAGTGCATTGTTAACAGTTGCGTTGCTATGGTCATGTGATCCATAAAAGGCGGTAACGGCGCTCATTTGAATACCCGCCAGGGGCCGATACTGCATGTGTAATTATCAAGCCAGTATGGAAAGACTCTTTAAAGAGGTAGCAGCACAGAAAGTATGTTGGCTTGCAAGTTCACACAATGAGCTAATGCGATCATAATTTGTATTCCCGTTTGGTCTGGCAAACCCTCTGCATCGCACCCCGTCCCCATTCCAGCACGTGACAAATTGACGGCTAATGAAGTAGCAGCGGGGGTTTCAAGCTGCACGTTTTCTTGCGGTCGGCTCGGCATATCTGAAGCGTTAACTTTATTTCCTGTGAACGAACGGTGAGCACCAAGACCGGCCTCACAAATGGGTTTAATCAGGCCGAACCTAATGCGATTCAAACGCATGCATTGTTAGCCAAGACTTGGCAAGCCTCCGATGGCTCAGCCATTTGGGGCTTAAGGCTGCTTATCGCTCCTGGAGCAGGAGAGTGTCGAGATGGATTTGATTTACCGCAGGTTCGCCTGAGCTGAGCCAAAGAAACGACACAGAGAGGAGCTCCTTTCACTCCTCGGTGGAAAATAAGAACATGTACAGTAGATGGAGGAATCAGCATGCGAGAGAACGTCACAGGAATTCGAAGCCGTCATCTGCTGAAAGGTTTGATCAAGCACCATAGGGGGATTGCGGATCGTTCATTTTATTTACATGCCAAACTCAATTCTTGATTTAATTATACGGTATACGGCTATGTGTACGCATGCACGCCCATGCTGTAGAGTGCATGCCTGAGCTTTTCGGATGTCTTCCGTCCAAAATTGCTGTAGACAATTCCCAACATAGCCACCCTCTTCCAAGCATGTCGCACTCCAGCGATGAGTACGACGCTCATCACGATACGCCTCGATTGCTTTTACAGGCTGCATCTCTCCGGAGTCTGCACTGATTATCTGAAACATGGACAAGTAGTTGTTTTCCTGTCGTTGACATCAAATGAACACCCTCGAGCAAGTCCATGAGACAAAGACCAGCGAGGCCAAACATGACGCCTACATATCAGATACTTGTTATTTATTTTTCAAGCTGTTAAAACAGATTTGCACATATGCTTTTCTTTTACAGACGTGACCTACAATCCAAGTGGGTTATCCAAACTTACTTAGAAGTGAGACAGACTGAGGGTTAAGGGCCTTGTACATTGTCAGTCCTGTGATTTAAGCCATGGCTCATGAGAACTGAAGAGTTGTTTGCATTATTAGAAGTAATGTCCATGGCTGCTGCTGGCTTAAGTTCAGTACGTAAACATGAGTCAGAGCTGGAAACGTCATGTGACTCAAATATGAACTCTCATTGGCTGATCAGGAAAATGATTTATCGTGCATCAGGCCCATAACATAAAGCTATGAAAAGGGAAAAAAAACTGTATTGATGTTTATTTTTGTCATTAAGATCAGTGGTAAGGACATCTACATAAGCCCCGCATGACAGCACACATAAACCTACATAAACATTCACACACACTTATGTCAACGGCGTTCAGCTGATATAGCACCTATGACAAGTAAGACACATCATTGCTGACATAATAAAATGTCATACATCATAACACGGCTGATATCCTGTAAAAGAAGAGCGCATACGACGCTTTATTACAGTAAAGGTTTGACCCGCACTGTATTTTTGTCATCCTTGGTATTATTATGCTAAGTGACACAGATTTCTGGAGACGTGTTGTAATAGTGTCTGGAGTTGAATGGACATAGCGTGGTATGAAATCCGACTTTGTAGTTCGACAATGTCATGATGTCAGCAAAGGTCTGTCACTTGTAATCGGTGTTATAGAAGCTTGCTGGAAAGGTGGATGTTGGAACAAGCTTTTATAAGCGTTTATGTAGGATTATGTCACATGACAATGGTGTATGTAGGTATCGTGTAGCATTAGGAATACGGCCTCTTTAGTGAAGAAAAACAGCCTTAGGAAAATCAAAGCCAATCAAAATCATTTAGGTTTACAGCATTTAGCGCTCTTAAACAGAGCGACTTACTTGTATTTATACAACCATGCAGTTAAGAGTTAAGGGCCGTGCTCAGGAGCCCATCAGTGGCAGATTGGCGGTACTGGGAATCAAGCCCCGGCCTTCAGATCTTAACCACTAAGCTACCACTTCCCCATAATGCCCCTGTGTCAAACCGGAACATATTGTCCTCCTGATTTAACTGTTTATAATGCGGAAAATGAAGCTGGATCATTTTTACATAAGCAATTACAATAAAAAAAATTTCATCTTTCTAATAGAAAGATAGTGTTACGTGAGGACACATGGAAGGTTAAATAAGTAATTCAATTAAGAAATAATTGGATCTTTTTTGTTGCTGATGGTGTTGTTACTCCACTGACAAGCCAAATCACACCCCTCATTGCACACCGCACTAACTGCAGCGAATCCGGTTCAGCTAGAACTCCTTCGATCTGACTAACCCTTACTTCACTTAATGACATATCTGGAAACCGTTCAGTATGTGCCAAGTTTGTGTCACCTCAGCTATGTCTCCATTTAGAGTGGCTTCCGCTCCCTCCCTCGATCTATGCCTCTGGCTGGGATTCAGAACACTCTCGGCTAGTGCATAATCCTGCTGACAGCCGAGCAGACATATTAATGAGAGCAGACAGCAGAAACACACAGTGCTCATCAGCTCGGGGATTCGGAGTGTAACCACAAGCGTCCGGCTTTCCAAGAGTGTTTAACGTTAACACATAACGTATACGGCCAATGCGGAAAGCCCGGCAGGGAGGCCACCAATTTCGCTTTCAATTTTGTACAAAGTGTGCTAGGATTTATATGTGAATATATATACATGCAAATGCGAACAAGAACATGGAGAATTTCTTTACCGAGTGGATAACCAGAATAAAAAAGTTTTATACCTGACTGAGGTGAAAGGTTTGTCTAAACCTCTAAATCCTAATCCTAAATCTCATTATTTTCTTCTAAATAGTTCTTTTAGTACAAAATGAGTTATTACCTCATTAATCCTGCTTATTTAATTCGTTATTTTAAGTCATTATCTCATAATTCTGACGACTCAATGTCATTATTTTAACTTATTTCAATTTCTGCTAAACATTTTATGATTTGAGTTGCTATCTTATTATTTTGAGTTAATATCTCCCTATATTTCGTGTTATTATCTCATGTGGCGTAATATGTTATTCTCTTCAGTTACTATAATCATATCATTTTATCTTAATAACATATTGTGTTGATTATCTCATTACTGTTTAATAACTTATTATTTTCAGTTATTACCGTATTATTGTGGTGTCATTATATCTCTTTCTATCTTGGGATATCTCCGCCTAATAGCTCTTTGTGTTTTGAGGGATTGTCTCATTTGACTCAATAACTTGGGTCGTTATCTCATAATTTTATCTTAATAGCTTAATAAATTATTATTTTTAGATATTATCTTATAATATCAATGTATAAGCTTATTCTGTTCATTATCTTATTATCTTTGCATAATAACTTTTTTGTCTTTATCATATATACATATTCTAAATACCTACGTACACACACACACACACACACAGATAGATATATACATATATATATATATACATATATATATATATATATGTATATATATATATATACATATATGTACAGTATATATCATTATATACATATTATCTCCCTATTATTGCAAAATAATGTATTTTGAGATTTTATCTCACTATTTCTGCTTCACGCTCTCTTTAAAGCCCTGCGTTATATGAGTAGAGTAGAGGAGAAGCACTGAATTATTAATCTGTTCTCATCATGTCTGTCCTCAGATTCCTTTCCTTATTCTTTGTAGAGATGAAAACCTTATTAGCTTCCTTCTTTACTCATTCGGTGAAGCATCGTAGGCTGACAGTCTGAGTAAGGAGCCATAACCGTGTTTATAAGGCTGTGACTCAGATCAGTGGCTCTGACTTACTCATAGGAATGTTTTTGAGTGTTTTAATTCCCTTGAATGTGAGTTTAACCAACTGCTCCAGTTGAGCCCTAAAGCAAGACTCTGACCCTTCATCTGCTCAGCTCAAATGATAAAACTATCTGCCAAATGAGTAAAAAAAATCTATACAAAAGGAGTTTTGTTTAAACCTGCTGTTGGCACAAAAGTACAAAATGATATAATATTGATATCGCCAGCATTCTCTTTCTCTGAAAACCCCAGTGTTCGCCAAATGGCAATATAAATAATATTTTGACATAAATATTCCATATTGGATTTTAGTGTGTATGTTTAGGTGGTCCCCTTGATTTATTATGCATACTAAGACACTATAGACGAGTTATATTATTTAATTATATTTAAGGTCTAAAAACTGATTATCTATTAGTGGGATAATGAATCATTATAGGGTCACAGGGTAAATGGGAAAGTATGGCGGCCACCGACTCCAGTTTCCCGAAACCACCTGCGTTTTTACATACTCCATCATCAGGCTTTTAATTGAGCTCATCTGTTGTCTATTATGTGTATTAGAGGGAACTTGCCTTTGTTTCAGTGTCTCTTTGTGAACTATTTGCTCAGTTTTATGATTCAGGACATGACTAAGTCTTTGCAGCATCTGCTGTATGTTCATGTGTATGTTAAACTTTGCCTCTGGTCCTCATTTATCTGATTTTGTCTCTTTTAGCGCTCTTGCTCTTTTGTCCCTGAGTAAACTAGGCATCTTGTTTTTGTATTACAGTTAAAACTCTTGTTCTGATGGTAAACATGTTCCGTTATTCTTGTATTTCCTGCCTTTTGGTACTGTTTTTTTTATAGCGTTTGGTTTTACCCACTTGCATCCATCCTCTGTAAGCCTGTCTAGGGTGTGTGTCAGTCTGCATAATCAGCTGACATAAAGGTCTCTGATATATTGCGTGGATCTACAGCCTGAGCTATAAAAAATATCAGCTCCAGTCACACTTCTTACTTTTAGCTGTCTTTCTGTGTATTTCCCCACAAACAAAATGAATTCGTGAAATTGCTAGCATAGGACTTTACTTTTAAACTTCTACCAGTGAAGACACAAATCTGATTCCTGTCTATGATACACTATCAGGAGCGGATTTAGTGATGTGGGGCCCCTAAACGATTCCAGATATGGGGTCCCATCAGTCAAACTTTAACACTCTATTTCTCTCTCTCTCTCTCTCTCTCTCTCTCTCTCTCTCTCTCTCTCTCTCTCTCTCTCT
>JAOUQX010000035.1:2360177-2371856 GCA_028566295.1 Liobagrus marginatus
TGTGTGTGTGTGTGTGTGTGTGTGTGTGTGTGTGTGTTGTTAGAGCAATTTTATGTTTGTCATTCTGAATTTTCAGCATTTCATTTCCTAACTACATTGCAACTCACCATCACTGCTTGTCTAATGATTATCAGATGAAGGCGAGCAAAAATAAGATGATACGACACCGCCACCTGGTGGTACAACATGGAGTAACAGCAATGATATAAAAAAGGGCCAAAGAAAGCTAAAAAGAAATAGAGAAATAAACTCACTTTAACTAGGACTTCGATTCTATATTATAACTAAGAAATTGGTTTAGGATGTTACTCATGAACAGTTTTATCATTGTGTTCTGTTCACTGAACAGAAATGATTCAAAGATGCCCAATAAAAATGGATAAAAAAAAACATATTAGATTAAAAATAAAACATATATGAGCTGTCGAAGTGGTAGCTCGGTTCTGTTAGAAGTTTCCGAGTGTTCTCAAAACATTAGACGATAAACCTTTCCTGTGAAGGTTTGTTTTGAGCAACAGAATGTCTGTGCATCTATGTGTGTGTGTGTGTGTGTGTGTGTGTAAAAAAGGGGACCTTCGAAGATTGAGAGTGTGTCACTCTCTGAAACATAGCTTCATGCTAGTATCAGACTGTGCACCCTTAGATCTAAGAATTGGCTAAATACTTTGATTAGTTTACTAAATGTCTAATCTATTTACTTTAATACTTTACTACTTTAATTAAATCTTTTATAAAACTGCATCTTTGACTGATCTGGTCTCCATAATCCATTAAGGATGGATTTCCACAACCAGGTTGGACTGCTGAGCCGAAGACCGGGTTTGATTCCCAGCACTGCCAAGCTACCGCTGCTGGGCCCCTGAGTAAGGCCCTTAACCCTTAACTGCCTGTATGTAGGTCACTCTGGATAAGGGCATCTGCTAAATGCTGTAAATGTAAATGTAAAATAGTCTGAGCTGCTTTCCTCGCTTCTATATCTCAGTCTTAGAGCACAGCTCGAAACTTTTAAGTATAGCATATTTGAAATGTAGCTTAACACCAAAACACAAGAAGCAAAATAAATTTATTGTAAATAAAAAAGAAAAACAATACAATAAAAATCTTTATTAAATAGAGCAAAATTATTTAATAACCCTGTAAAATAAATCAACACTGACTATCCACAGATGGTCAAATCATCACTCTGACCTGTTAGATGTCGTTCCTATAGAGCAATATGTGTGTGTGTGTGTGTGTGTGTGTGTATATATATATATATATATATATACTGTATATAAACAACAGCATCATCAAAGTGTAGAAAAAACTCCATAGAATTAACATGAAGCAAACTAAAGATAAGTTTAAGGATAATTAATATAAATAAAAATGGGAATATAAAAGAAAAAAATGTAAAAAAAAATAATACGCATCTCTCAGTTCTAATCACATGACACTGTTTTTCCTTCAATCAAAAAGGGTTGCCAAATATTTATATAATGATTGTGCAGTTTACAGATGTGCCAAGGTGCAGTTGATCCCACCGAATAAAAACGCACGTTTAAGATCAGACACGGCACAACAGTCTAATGAAACGATGTTCATTCTAATTTAAATCATTACACATGTTGTTGTTGTTAAAATGATCATTTGAATAAAAAACATGTTTTTCAGGGTCTGATGGTCTGTTGGTCATCATACATTGCATATCTCTGCTCGGTTCTCTTGGAAAAAGCGCTCGTATGTTTCATCTGATATTTGGGTTGAACTAGGGACAGAGGTCAAAAACCCTGAATGTCCTCTGTAAAGACTCCTCCATCCCGTCTGCCACGCCATACTAGGAGGCCGAATGACATAAGACGTTAGCAGAGCGGCTATATGCGCCACGTGGATGCACATCATGACCCACCAGCAAGGTCAGAACAATCGATGAAGGCCAGATCGGTGCGTATGAGATATATAACGTTTATTAGTCACATTACAGCTGGTGAGTTTTCCCTGTAAATATAAAAAAAATTAAAAAATGTATAGACCTGGGTCAGATATAACCAATTTAGCAGTCTGTGTGTTTTCATAGCAGTTGTGTATGTTGTTTCTTTTATAGTGTTCTCTCTTATGATACTGTAAACACGGTTTAATAACAAACTGAAATCAATAAAATGTCGTTCAGAGGTCATATACATATCCTGATATGCAGATTCAGCAGCGACTTATATTTATCGCAGTACATATTTTTTATATATTGACCCCTGAACTATTACTTCCCACTTATTTGGTTATTGCTTCCTGTTTTTGGTTTCTATTGTAAGCCTTTCGTAAGCTTTCCTGCACTACACATATATTTCCTTAGCTAATGTTTGTTGTTCCTGGTCCTTGGTGCATACTGTATGTGCGTCTTATCCTTTAGGACCTTTGAGGGCTTTTTAAGGGACAGGACAATTAATATAAATATTAATTATTCATTATACAGGCAATACATATCTGCATAATATGTTAATGTGAATTGGCTGTTAACTGATTTGGGTTAAAGAGGGACCTCAATTACATGTTAGCTAAAAAAGTGCAGCATTTTTACCAAGAGAGTGAGTGTAGAGGGAGAAGAGGAGCGGATCAAGTACTGAGCCTTGTGGGACACCCATAGAGTCTGCGTGGTGCAGATGTTGCTCTCCTCCATGATGGCTGATGTGAACGACCATCCAAGTACGAAGCAAGCCATTGCCATGCTGCTCCAAAAATTCCAAGATTCTTGAGGGTAGTCAGGAGAATCTTGTGGTTAACTGTGGCAAATGCAGCAAAATGGTCAAGTAGGACTCTTCAGATCCTTGTTTACACATTCTAGATATCAGAATCAAACGTTGCCTAAGAAATGCTACTACAATGTTTTTGGCAACAAATGATTCTAAAAAAAAAAACTTATTTGGATACCAGCATAAAGTATTTATGCATTTGCATGTGTTGTATTTCTCTTGCACCACAATGCCAATGAGTTTCATAAATTATAGACAAAAAATTTACTTTTAGCCATTTGTAGACACATACAATGTTGTGGAACATCTGTAAAACAGTTGTTCCATCACCAGCATGTATTTTCTCTTTAAATTAAGGGAAGAATGCAGCTCATCATGTTACTGAGGAACCAAAAGCCACAAATCTTTCCATTGAAAAAGCCTACCATGATGGAGAACTAAAACTTACAGCTTATTTACTGTATGTTATACGGGATACTAGATCTAATAGTTCAAGATTTTATTCTAATTGTACTCTATTGGTGATTATTTGCAAGACTTAATATGTTAGCGGTCTTTAATTCGCAAAGCAATAAGGAAATGATTAGGAAAATGATCAAACTCATTAAATATCCATTAAAGTCCAGTTCATAAAAGAAACCATATTTTACTTCTAATTGTAACGGAATTAAGCCGATTTGATTCAAATGACTTTACACACACAAATAACTACAAAATCCAAAACAATAAATTCAACAATATCAGTAATAGTGGATTTCCTACTGTTGATTCTTTTGTCATAACAATTAAGGTTTTTCTAAAGAAGCATGTAATGATAACGAAATAAACACACACACACACGCACGGCACGTAAAATGCAAAACTTTATGATTGTTATATATTTAAACACTGAACTTTGGTGTCCATAAATGCAGCAGGTTGCACAAGCTCAAACATGTGACATTTCTATTTACTTAACACTAACACATACCAGACTTTTGGTTCAACTTTGGATAACGTACATAAAGTATAGAAAAAACACATACTGTCAGGGTTTGAACACTATTTAGATGTTCTTGTTATTAATAGTTCCTGTTTTCATTTAAAAAAAAAAACAATTACATATGCAAGCCATATATTGTCCATTACATAAATGAAACCATAAAATATTTCTAGCATTCCAATATTCCTAATAGGTTGTTTTCCAGTGGAGTAATTCAGTGGATTAAAATGAAGTGGACTCACTAAACACTGTGTAAAATGAAAAAGGAAAAAAAAAACTGTGTTAAACATTATGAATATAGCAGGTACAGGGTTTGTAGGTACAGTTTAGCTTCTGGCGCAGCTTAGCATTGTGAGAATCGCTTGCATAAAGGCAACAGTGTAAAGATGAAACATTGTGAAGCAAAGATATTATAGGTTATTATATATTCTATATTATATTATAGAAAGAGATATAGACTTCATCAACACGGCAGAAAAACATAAAGATCTCTCACATAAAGGCAACAGTGGCAGACTTTGGGCATAGGCCGATAATCAATTATATCAATCAATATATCACGACATTTTAACTCTTATTTTAATATTATAATAAAAGAACATAATGACATTCATGAAGGATTGGCACTGCAAGTACATTTTTTTTTTAAAACATTGTCAAACAGTAACACCTTGCTGGAAGTAGCTAGCTAACTAGCTGATCGGTAGCATTATTTATATAAAGCTTGATATATATATATATATATATATATATATAAAGCTGCACTATACCAGTGAGCTCACTGATGTTGTCTATCATAGAGAGGTTAGCAGCTACTTTAAATGACAACACTGCGCTAGCTGTTTAATTCATAAATGTTTTGTCGGCTAAACTCAATTTCTGATAATGCCCTGTTTTTTTGTTGTTGTTTTTTACAGTCAGCACACACTTTGGCCTAATTTCTACTCTTATCTCATGTTTCTTTGAATAGAGGAAATCTCGTGATATGAAAATTGACTATTGGCAAACCCCTGGCGAAAAGATAAAAAACATTCGCTGGCTTTTGTTGTCATTTCTAATTTTTAAGCACGGACAAACACAAGTCGGGCGGAGTACACCAGATCTGCCAAATAGATCAGGAAGTTGAGGCCTGTCAGAACGGCTATGATCACCAGTTTATCCCAGTCGCAGGGAGTCTGGATGTTTTGACAATAACCAGGCCTTCGAGACTGACTGTTGTGATGACTGTCGAATTTGAACACGGGCCAGATGATAGTAGCGCTGAGATACATCGCGACAGCCAATAGGGCATAAGCAGAGAGAAAACGGGCAAACGGAAACGGAAGGTATCCCGTACACTCGCCGACACACATCACCACAATGCCAGCGGATATGATAAAGCAGATGCAGTACACAGCCATGCACCACTTCAAAGCTGGGTGCTGATCATACGACACAGGATTACTGATAAACACAAAAATAATACTGGCTACAAATGTCTCGCAGACCTTCAGGAGCCCGGGCACGGTCGCCATGTAACCGGCCACTTCTCCAGGACGCGCCCGCGTCAGGCTCACCTCCACTAGGTATGCCACTGTGGCCAGGCAGGAGAAAACAGTGCTAACAATCCTGTAGTCACGTACTTCACCATTGGGTAAGCCCTTTAGGAAGTATAGTGGGTAGATGATGGAAGCGGAGAGACACAGCAGACCTGCGTAACACGCCAGCGTGATGGGGAAGTTGGTCCACGAGACAGGCATACGCGCCTGAAGGCTCAGGACCTCCACAATTAGCACCAACAGTGTGCCGACAAAGCTGAACACCCAGCAGAACATACACCAGTCGTACATGCCGCCCGTCAGACGCCCGCCGTGAGTGGACACGCTGAACGCCACGCATGTGAACAACAGCGCGGCCAAGCGGGCCCACATCGGCCGCGAGGTCTGCAGAACAACCAAAGGCATGATTAGAACTGAATGATTTCTTTTTGAGTATTAATTATAGCCGTCGATTCAACGCCGTGCGGAGAGAGTCATACACCCCCTTCACTGAGAATTCCTAGTTCCTGGAAATCTGCAAGAAAAGAAAATCAAGGTTAGAAGGGTTAGTTATTTAATACTTGTAATCGATGTACAGTATTTATACAATTAACATTAAAGCAGAATCTAATCCAAGTATATGCCCAAACAGCTCAGGGTCTGTTATTATTAAGGAACAACCTGAGAGATCTTAAACCTCTAAACCTTTTAATAGTTACTACCAAACCTTATTTTGTCGACGCAAAATACTTTTTTACTTGCGCTGTAGACTTTTAATTTGAATTTTTTTTTTTTATTAGTTGTGGATCAGAACTTTGTTGCAAGAGGTTTCCATCGCCGGCAAACACATTTTGAAATAAACCAAACGCTACAATTGTGAGATGTTATTTGTCAGTATCACCTACAGTACTGACTTCTAAATCTGCTTTTCAAATCAGCCTACATTAACCGTGAGCAAAACACAAACAAATATAAAATGGACAAAATGGAGAACATAAAACCAAATAAAAAAAATTTCTCTTTAAAGTGAAAGATAAAGCTAGGGTGTGTGTGTGTGTGTGTGTGTGTGTGTAAATGTTGAACTACAACTTAAAGGCTGCATTAAAGCAATTTGTTCTTGATTTAGTCGAGCACAGTGTGTTTACACTAGGTTTCGCTAGAGCTTAAGTTCGACTCATATAACCGACTGATGGCACGGCCACTGATCCTCTATGAGCGTGATCACATTTTAAAATAGAAGCCTTTATTTGTCGCATATACATTAAAGCACAGTGAAATGTGTTTCTTTTCATCGCACAGGACAGGAGAGAGATTAAACACCTTGCTCAGGGGCCCCAACAGTCCCAGCTTGGCACTGTTTTTCCTTTCAACAACCCTGAGCCAAAACTGTGTGAGCCACCACTGCCCTCTAGTTTGTCACATCAGCATTACAGCACAGTGAAATACTTTTCTTCATATATCAAAGTTTAAGACGCCGGCGTCAGAGTTCGGTGTTAGCCATGATACAGGGTTTTTGTAGCATAGAGGTTTAGGGGCCTTGCTCAAGGGCCCAACCGTGGCAGCTTGACAGAGCTAAAGCTTAAACCCCAACAATCCTATCAACAAACCAAAGCCTTAACTGTTTGTTCTACCACTTTTACACTGTAACAGTTGGACTATCACACAAACACAAGCACTAAAACATGAACCTGCTTCATGCACGTCGACTTCCCCGGTATTACGTTCACTCGCTGCGTCTTGAGCGTGGTGTGAAGCACTGTCCTCACCCAAACGCACCACCTTTATTGACACAACCAAGAACTCCCACACTTGAACTTCCTATCACGTTACGCAATTCCGTTCGAGTCATGAACGAGTAAGATTTACGAGTTCAGTGTCACTTCCTCTTTGAGCTACAAAAGATGAACACACCTAGGTGAAAGATGTAGGGAATCAGCTTAGCTGGAAACTAACTAATGCAGCGTTTCATCTTGGAACTGTTGATCAGACCGTTATACTCATGTGACTGTAGTGTAGAAGAGCGGTAAGGGAGAGATTTGTACTAGTCTACACTACAAATACTCTAGTTCAAAAATATCAAGTTGCAATTGAATCTTATAGTCCTAATGTCTATTAATGATCTTATTTTACTATGATACTCTTTGAAATGGTAAAAAGGTAAAAAAAAACAAAAAACATCTGGATTCTGGTATAGTAGCCTGTGTACAGATGTGAGCGTTTATTATTTATTATTATTCATTCTAAGCACGCATGACACATGATATAGATTAGATCAGGGTCGAAGTTTATAAATGTATCATCATCTCATTATTATCATCAACCAGTATTACTGTTAACTAGCTAAATGCAACAAATATAGACATTGTTGTCAAGAAATGGATTATTATATTACAGTAAAATTATTTATTACAGTAATTATTATTAACTAATTAGTATGGAGAATTCGATAGCACGGTTGCTCGTTTTAGTGCATTATAGCCACGGCCCATGATTTAACTAAATCAGGGTCTCTCAATCATTTTGCAACTCATAGCCCACCAATGAGTGTTTAAAACATTCTGAGCACCACCTTTCCAAATATGATCGTGCAAAAAGTACAAATGATATAGTCTGCTGTTAATCTGTTATGCCACTGTAGCAGACTAAGAGGCATTCAAGTCAATGCATCTTGACTTGAATTGAGTGTTTTTGGTCATATAAATTCATAAGAACAATTAGATCATTAGAAAATAGCAATTGAAAATAAAAATGAAACATAAATTAAAATTGATTTGTGGCTAGCTACATGGTTCACCAGATGGCGGTCCTAGGCCCACAAGAGGGCCGTGGACCACCAACTGAGAATCACAGAACTGAATGAAAACAATTACGAATTCTTATTTAGTTTGCACCGTTACCTTATATTTTGTCCGTAACTCATATGCTGGGCTCCATAATATGGATAGATCATTTTAAATGACAAAGTTATATAGACAATGTAAACGTTAAATGCATTAACGCAGAATAAACCTTCCTTTTTTTTAAACTTCAGAAAACACCTTTTATAAACTCCTACGTTGCATGAAAGAGATTTTCTTGACATTGTTTCCCTCCGGCTGACATGCAGCACAAACAGGTTGCACATCTAATGAAGGGCTCTCTCACATATGCAGAATAGCAAAGAGAATAAAAACTAATAAACAAACCCTAACCCATCGGATCAATTTTTTTCTGCGTGTCCCGCATTTTTTTTCTTTTCTCATTTTTATTTTAAAAACTAAAACTTAGAATTCAATAAATTCTGATAGTTTGATGATGATTTTATAGTTTTAGAGGGGCTGAAATGACAGACAGGGGGTTGAGTTAGTAAAACAACGTTTTTGTGACCGCCACATCAACGTGCTAGATGGTTATCGGTGAACATTTATCACAACCAGCACTTAATGGAAATCCCCAACAAGACATGTCATCTATTCAACACTCCAGATGACTTGCCTGTAATGGGCAAACATTGTCAGCGAAGCTGCAAAACAGGATGTGAGGCTGTATCTTGGCAACGACTTTGCACACAGAAACAAACTTTGCAAGCGTGGGCTGCGCCCAAAACTGCTTACTATATAGTATATCAAAACCAGTATGGGTCGTGAGTAGTATGTCCGAATTTTGAATGCACACGTTACTATCCCATGATCCCACGAGAGAGACAAATCGGTATATTGAAAAATGGCGTTGAAGCCACGCTTCAAGTGCTAAAAGTAGCTTTACATTCTTCCTTAGAGGATGAAGAACTTTCAAATTCCATTCATACTTCATGCCATATAGAACATAATTTTTTAAGGAGGTACATTATAACTTAAACGTAGTACCTACTCAAGCAGTATGTGATTTTGAACACAGCATTGGTATTCACATTCAAGACCATGGCCTAAGACAATACGACAGATTTCTTGCCAGCGCCACCTGCTGGTCAAAATGCATTTTGGTTCACCAGATATGGCTAATGTCGACTTGCCACCTGTTTCAGTGTCAAAATAACAGACCACCCAAAAGGTCACAGAGTAACAGCAGCTGACCCCAGAAATAATGCCACCCTGCTGATACTCCTTTGTTTATTTAGACCTTCACTCATACAGTCAGAAAACTTCACAAGAACACGGACATGCAGAGTGACACAAACAGTGAAACAGTGACATTATACTGAATATCTTGCCCAGTCGAACTAATAGACCAAAAGTATTAGTACATTGTATAATGGTGATATATGTCACAATTTATAAACCAGGGCTCAGGGATAAGACCGGACTTTGATTCCCAACACCACCAAGCTACCACTGTTGGGTCCGTGAGCAAGGCCCTTAACCCTCAACTGCTCGGTTGTAAGGCGCTCTGGATAAGGGCATCTGCCAAATGCTGTAAATGTAAATATATATAAACAGATAAACAGTGTGTGAGATGTTATGCGATAAAATGTCCTAATTTTATGGGATTATGTCATAGTTGTTAAGAAAAAGAAGTTTATTTCAAAATAAACGACTATTTAGAACATAATAAATGTTGTAAAATTGCACTTGAGTGATGTTAGGTAACGGATTCCGAGTTAAAATGTCACAAGCGGGCGAGATTACGCACTGTTTGCAAAATAAAGGTCAAAAAGTCACAATTACAAGATAGAAAAAATGTGTGTGTGTAAAAATCACACTATTAACAGTCCCAAAAAGTGTACAATTGTGAGATGAAGTGAAAATTACATTGGTGTAGGACATAAAATTTACAATTAAAGATTGTGTATTATGTGTATTAATGTCACAACTGCGTAATAAGACTATGACTTGCAACTGGGGAATGCAGACACAATTTAGAGATTCAATCAGCATCTGTGACACTACTGAACTTATCTCTCATTAGTCTGACAAGGCTGATGTACAGTACAGCTATTTACGGAAGCCCGTTTCCATTTACTAACTGAAGTAAATGCAATATTTTTAACCACACCTTAATTAATATCAGCGCTATTTTTAACCACACCTTAATTAATATCAGATATCAGATATCTCATTATTATCATTATTAATTACACCTATCCTGCTGATACCTGTGAACCCTTGCGATTGTACTTGTAATATGTACTTGTAATATGTTTATATGATTCTGTAGGTTTTTTATACACTGACGAAACTGACACAATTGCAGTTTCATGGTGTTTGCACAATATAGTATAGTTTTTCTCGTTTCTTGGTGTGATGATTCTGCAGAATGGTGGAATGACTGAGAAAAAGGCTGAAAGATAAAAATACAGAGTACAGAGCACAAAGTGTGAGATATGTTCTGAAAACAAAACAAAGTAATGAGGTACGATTGGGACATTTGGAAGTCACCCCTTACCACTTGTTTTATCTAAAGTATACGACGTAGTAGTTAAGGGCTTGGCTCAGTAGTTAAAAGGGCGCGCGCTCTTTCTCTCCCGCGAGTATGTATGTGCGCGCGCGTGCGTGCGGGCGCGCGCTCGGATGCTGTACTTGTAGAGGAAGGAGGGATGTGGTGAAGGTGTGGCTGAAAAAGCGGGGTAATGGCGTGGTTGGTGAACTAACATCTACTTGTTCGTGTGTGTGTGTGTGTGGGAGAATCTTTCGGTTTTCTAGCACACAACCACAGACGCGGGTGTGGTTTAAACGGATTAATTTGTCAAATGAATGCAAACAAACTCCACGAAATGAAGCATTTCTCTACTCGGAGAGCAATAATTGTAAACTATTTATTAAGTTGTGTGTGTGTGTGTGTGTGTTAGGTCTTATTTCTAAAACCGTTAAGGAATCCGTGGAGTTCCCGTATGTAACAGTGTCTGCTCTACGAACAGTTTATCCACACTTTCCGTGATTTGTAAAAACAAACATATTTCTTTAATAAAACATAACATTTAAAAAGGAAAAAACTTACCTCTTCCGACTGTGGCTGTTTTTTTTTTGGGTTTTTTTTGCGTTCTTGTTCTTTTTTAGTAAGAATTCGGCGTGGTATGCGAGATGTCTTCGCCAGACTCTCTCTGCTTATCTTCCTTTCCAGGACTGCGAGAGAGCCACGCCCAGAAACACCAAATTAGGTTCCACACAGCGCGCGCGCACACATACGTACTTCTGGTCTGTGTCATTTGTCTCAGGCTCTATCGTGACCCTTTTATTAACCCTTTACTTTAGTGAGCTGCTGAAATCTCTATTCTGTTTGGCCAAAAGGACGTCATCAGCGTTGACTACTGTTTTTTAAATAACATTTGTATTTACACACAGGGACTTTTATGAGGGACTAATCAAACCACATAACATGTCATTTATAAAGCTGCTGAACAAAAATATATAGAAATAATACAAAGTCCAAAATCAGCTCCAAACTGTGTATGTATAGATTATTATTTAAGTAGGAATATACCAGTAATCATTCATTCATTCATTCATTCATACATTATCCAGCACTTATCCTGTTCAGG
>JAOUQX010000035.1:2376517-2387241 GCA_028566295.1 Liobagrus marginatus
TAATCTGGGTGTGTAAAATGAAAGGTGACGTAATGAAAGGGGGCGCATGCGCAGTCAGTGACGGTAGCAGCGCTAGAGTTGGTGTAGACACGCTTTTGAGTGTTTGCCAAATAAAAGTTGATACAGTTGATGCATAATCTCATTCTTCCTATAATAACCTCCACACTTCAGGAAAAACGTTCCAGTCGTGTGTTGCGTCACTATGGGGATTTGTTCATTCAGCTACAGTAGTAATTGTGAGATCAGACACTAATGTTGGGTGCAGAGGTCTGTGTTCCAGTTTGTAGCAAAGGTGTTCAGTTGGACTGAGTCTGAATCATGTACAAGTGTGTTTATTCCAACCAATAACACACCATATCATTATGGTGGTCAGGGGATTTGTGCACATGGGGCATTCGTGCTTGAACAGATATTTCTACTCTTAGAATTTACATTTTTCTCATTTTTAGATGAGATTCCCATCCCACAGCCATAATACAGATATCTATCAATACATAAATAAATAAAAAAAAAGTTTGAATGGGTTAGGGTTAGGCTTGAATGAAATGACACATACGGCAGACTCTAAGCTGGTTAGGATGTGTGCTGCTCTTAGTGCCTAAAATAAAGCTTACAAAATCACGGCAGACCTTAGTCACCGAGTACACAAACTGTTTTTCAGATTCCAGGGCTATAGGAGCGTCCAATCACAACAAGCAGGCTGGAAAATGATGCAGTCTATTAGACTACTTACCACCCTGTCACTTAATACATTCCTATTCTTTATGTCTTTAAATTTTCTAAACTTTCTCGGTAAGTTGGATGTCTATCGTTTGTCTTTTTCTATTTACCATTATTGTACTTTGTATGTTTGTCTCAATATTATTTGGAAAGAGAAAGACAACCACGCTGGCAGTGCTGGGCCCTTGAACAAAGCCCTTAATCCTTGTGTTTTATTGTGTGCTGTATCTTTCATATAATGCTATATGCATCTTAATATGTTGACACATTTATAAAACATATGTCCTTTATAGGATCTCACATACTCTCTAACCGCATATTTGCTAATTTGATGTGATGAATTGTGTGACATGAGGAAGTGATAGCTCAGTGGTTAATATGTTGGACTGCTGATCTGAAGACTGGGGTTTGATTCCCAGCACTCTCAAGCTACCACTGCTGGGCCCTAAACACTCAACTGTTTGTCTGTAAATCACTCTGAGTGATGAGTGTGTCTGCCAAATGATGTAAATGCTGAGATCCATCCTCGTTGTTTCCCACCTCATGCTCTGGATCCATCCTGGCCAAGATAAAGTACTTACAGACACTAAAGGAAATAAATCACAAGTTTATTCTTTCTATGCTATGCTAATGAGTAATAACTAGCTGCTAGTTTCTAGTATTTAGTAGATCTCCTTGTCGCAGCTGTGTCCCAGTGTTTCCGGAGACACCAGTTTTCCTTGCAGTTCTTTAGTCCTACCGAAAGATGGCGACTGTGAGTCTGTTTTTCTCCACGCAAGCTCTGGATCTTATTCTCACGACGGTGGTAATGGTATGATCACTGTAGCAGGCAGGAGAATAAAACCCGTGCAGCTCACGCTTTAAAAATATCTCCGATGAAGCACACAGGCCAGTTAGGAGATGCTGAATGGATCCCGATGGAACTCGAGTGCTGAAACACAGCAGGCGGATGTGCGCTACACAATGGAAACTGATTCTGCGGAACGGACCCGGTTCAGACTGACCTCATGAAGCTTCAGGACTGGCTCGTTTTTAGGAATTTTACCAGCGAACGCATCACTTGATAAAAACACACAAGAGTGTGGTATTGTTCTTGTTATTTCTTAATTTTTTTGGTTGGATATTGCACGTTTGCTTGCGGGTACTCTAAAAGCTTTTCTCGCACGCATTGATTGATTCGACGCTACAACTAGTTAGCTAAAGCAGATTACCCGGGGCCTGCGAAGGATTTATCTGTGTCGTAGCCTAGAGAGGAGTGCTGGGTTCCGCCGTCGATTTAACGCAACATCGTGGATTTGGTCCGGCCTTCAACTCTGGACGCAATTTGCTAGGCTAGCTATAGTAGAATATCGGGTAGTTCTGTTTTTTTTTTGTTTGTTTGACCTTCGAAATACTGCATTTATCATCCAACTCGAAATTGCTACAAATATAGGAATTTTTATTTACTTTAACTTAACAGCCCTATTGGGTGCTAGTTAGCTAACACTATTTGCAGATTGCTGGCTCGTTTACAGCCTCAAATAACGTTTATACATTATTTTTGTCTATAAGAGCAACATTTTTTTTGTTTAATTGGTGCACCTTAGAACATAATGCGTTAAAATTTGGATTTTTTTAAACCACTCAGTCAGTCACCTTGTTTACAACATTGCCATCAGTTAGCTGAGCCTTCAGGGCAGAGCTGAGTTCAGTGACATTTGAAGAGGATTATTATTTTTTACTATGTAACACAATTTTTACCTACTGATTTAAAAATGCACTAATGTGAAACTTTACTTTGACGCAAATAAGGAGAGGACTAAAAGATTCATTTTGATGAATAGCAACACAAAGTAAACATTTCTGTATTTCAGGCTCCTAATCACCGTCAAGTCAAAGCAGAAATGTTAAATCTGTCCACTAGTTCATTTATTCGACCGAAACTAAAGCATTAAAGTGACTGGACAAAGCCACCATCCAACACCCTCACATATCACTCCACCTTATACATGAGAAGATGCCTACGAGGACCGCTGTAGTGGCCTGAAGAGAACACTTAACACTAACATACAGCAAGTAAAGTGACAAACCTCAGTGATCAAACCAAAAGTGCGGACGACACCGAGACGGACACTACGGAGATGCCCACACGCTGACTGCAGCTTCACTGCAAACTACACAAGTGGTTGGGCTTCGCAGTCATGAGTGTCCGACCTCCGACCTCGACTCTGGACAGGTATGATCCATTGTGATCCACTGCTTTATGAATGAAACGAAACGTTATATGACGACAAACAAAGTTGTAGTATGAACAATACAGATGCTGCCTGGACTCAAAGCTTCACGGCATTGAACAGGGCTATGTATATATTCTCCTGCACTTGATATGTAAGCAATACAACACCAGGTCATGCTGTTATAGGAAAATAATCAGTCATTTAGCCCTACCTAAAGCTCAGGGTTTTAGGTCCTGGCTCTGGGGTTGTCGCTCCAGGCTCTTTGATTGGAAGCTCTTTATTCAAGACCCAGCACTATTAAGTGGCCACAGGGTGGGCTCTTGAGTGTGGCCCTCAACTCTTATTTTTATTTATTTTTTTTTGCTCCAGGGGGCACCGTAACATGGCTAGCTCGCTCTCACCCTGTCTGGGATATACCAAGAAATAATTTTACATTGCTGTAATGTATCTGTGACAGAAATAAAGGTTTAACTATATCTTAAATATAAAGCAACAGTTAATACCTTCCTTTAAAAAAAAGATGCACTGATAAAAAGTACGTTGACGGGTTGTTAGTAAACCCATTTCGGCCCAGTTGCATTAAGCGAAAGGAATCAAAGGCGGAATCGAATCTCATTGCGGTAACAGTAACCCGGGTGTTTGTTCTGTAATATCATGCCAGCTGATAGAAGCTTAGGAACGTGCTGAGAGTTGTGTGTTTTTGTGTGTGTGAATGATGGTGTTAATTTATACACAAAAACGCATTTTACCCGGAACGAGTCAGAACGTTCAGCACTGAGAACTGCAGTAGGGTAAACTCACTGGTTTTTCCACTTTGTAGACCGTAACGTCGTGTGTCGGCTGCTGCTCTCTCACTCGTTTTGCTTGCTTTTCCCCTCGCTGTTTATAACAATGGTGTGTTTGTGTGAGGCAGACGGTATTGCGGCACATGCAGAAACTGTCACGATAACATCTGTCTATCAGAAGTCGTCCCTTATTATTTTATCAGACACAGCTGAATGTGACAATGTGTGTGTGTGGCTCTCTCTTTCTATGTGCATGTACGACTTAATCTCGGCTTCTTTGTCTGCTTCTTTTTTGTCTTATCAACTCATCCATCTGTGCAAGCAGGTAGCACACAACCTCGAGGTCGAAGGTCATGTTGAATGTAGAGGACGATGTACAGAAGCAACTTGCAGTCTGACTGATGATTGATGTCATGCGCAGGAATTTAAACGGAGGATTAATGACGTAGTCTTTTTATTTTTTTTCCTGCTCTAGGGCTGGGTGCTGACTCAGGCTTGCAGCACCGAGACACACCGGTGTAAACGATTAAACGTGAAAACGAGACCCATGTACTTGTTACAGGTCAATATTGCTTCCAGGATTTTGTGGCATGTTTGCGCAGCAATCTGTGACACAGATGTTTTGTTGTTGAGATCTATTTGAATCGCAAACATGGCGTCCTTCGTTCGGAAGAACCTCCTGCCACCGAAGACACCATGAATGACACTGTATGAGAGCTGTTCGACACAACTTCAGCGCTTGGTGTGAATGTGTGTCGAGATGATGTCGCGTGACGCGTCTCGATCGATAGCCGCGTGAAATTCGTTGTAGTGCTGCAAAACAACATCGGTGCGTTAGTTTGGTTTTGGTGTTTAAAGACTCGGCACTTAACAATAATCAACAATATGAAGAAAGTCACCCAGGAGGCGCTCCCAATGTTCCCAAATAATCCGAGCTCTTTCCTGCTGCTCCTACATGCCAAAATCAACATATTTTTAATTCCAATTACAACAAAACAAACACATGTTCATTTCCTAAATATACCTTGTGCGTGTGTAACACAGTGTGTGTATTTAGTCTAGTGTGTCCAAACATTTAACTAATAATCTTCCAGCAGAGCCCTAACCCTGACTCAACCCCACTGAACACCTTTTGGGGTGAGGGAAATGGTAGCTCAGGGGTTAAGGTGTTGGACTGCTGATCAGAAGATTGCAGGTTTGATTCGCAGCGAGCACCACCAAGCTGAGACCACTGGACCCCTGAATTCTGTAACTGTTAAAAGTGGACCACTGACGGCACCCCAGACGTTCTCACCCGGCATTAGTGTCCGACCTCACTAGTTCTATTGTAGCTGAATTCATTAATCCCTACAGTCATGCAACACTTTTTTTTGAATGAGTTAAGTACTGTGCTTTTAATGAAGTAGGCATCCTGTCTGTTTTTAGTTGGAGCCAGAAGTGGCGCAAACGGTTGTTGGTCAGTATCACGGCTGACCTGCACTCCGATCCCCAGCTTCCTAAGCTGGAATATGCAGAGAAACAAATTTCACTGTGCTATAACGAATACGTGACATAAAGGCTTCTAAATGTTGTGCACTTATTACCGATGACATGCCATGCATACAACAGGAAGTTTAACGTGTAATAAGCAGTGTAGCTCTTCGTAATAGAAGTTGCATTGAAATGATGATTAACGTTGAATATAACTAGAAAAACATGCACTTAAATATCTTTAGCCCAAATATTTTTGGTTACAAAAACGCACCTTTCAGAAAAAAATTCTTTTCCAGTATTTGCTGATTGTTACAGGAGCCGATATCCTGCCCTTTTTATCCAGTATCACGTCCACCTTGTCGCTGTTGCTGCTGTCGGCCCAATGCTGATTCACGCGATCTCGTCTAGTACTAGTTTCTGATTGATTTCCTGACGTCGTGTTTTACTGTCTTGCTGCGTGTTTCTCGGTTCGAGCCTCACTCTTCTTTTCTCTTTCTTTCCTCACCTTTCTTTCTGTCGTTCGGGCCTTCTCTTAGTCCCTTTGCTGCTTGGTGAGTTGTCTGATCTTCTGTCCCTGCTTATCTATTGAAGGTGCAGGGAGCCGGATTAATAAATCCTTAAATCTACCTGGATTTAATCACGATAGTGTTTAATCATGCTAGTGCTTGGTCAAACACTTGCCTTCTGTTTCTCCGACTTGGGAAGGTAAAGCAATGAATTTAATTTTAAGTCTCCGATTCCAGAATCTGAATTGTTTTTCGATTCCTGATCGAACACGCTGTACAAAATTAAATTTGGCAGCTTTTAAAGGCACTCCAGCGACTTTTAGCGCTTTAGCTAATAAATAAGTGATGTGTTCATCCCGGTACTCATCAGTCCAATTAATAGCAAATGACTCAAATGTAAATGAGGAAAAAAAAAAAAGTGTTAATTTTTTTTAAAGGAACATTAAAAAAAAAAAAAACAAGGCTCAAAAGACTGTAACAACATAAACTTCAATTGAATGGCTCACTGAATAAATCATCTGGTTCATTTGAACGGTCAGGTGTTTGCGTCAGTAATGTACAGTACAGCATTCAATGACCGCACAGCGTTTGTTAAATCTATTATATTTCATTCAAATAACAAGGAAATAAAAACTGCTACTGTTTACTAAATCAGGACGTGTTTTTTATATTTAAAAATATTATGGTTGTGCTTAAGGCTGATTTATGCATAAAATGTTTGGGAACCCCTGCCTGTACTGCCACTGATTTAAATAAATAAAGTCTCTGGTTGCCTGTTGGTATACAAATCCCACAGGTTTTTGTTGACGCTGTATCCAATATTTCGTGTGATTAATCTGCTTTAATTAGCTAATCGTTATTCCAGTGATGCTAATGAAACCAGGCGCCTGCTAGTAAGCACAAATAGTTACATATTATTGACGTTGTTCCTATTGTTGATGATTTGTTCCTGATCGTATCGTCTTAAATTAGCGTCCTGCCGCTTTCTATTTTCAGACCTATCCCATATGACCTTAATGTTACCAGGAAAGTTCTAGATGACACAAGAAACTACACCCGTAGGAAAGCAGTCTTTGTTTTGGAAATGATTATTGAAATAATCCACTCAGTCAAGTCTTTTCTGCTCCCTGCACTTTCCTAAACCTTCTCATCCAACCTCACCTCGAAAAAACATCCTTCCCCTTTCTCCTCTCGTTCTTTATTTTATCTTTGCGTTATGGATTTGCTCGCCGCTCATCCTGCCGCATGGCTTCCTCTTCCTCTTGCTCCTTTTCTTCCCTGCAGCTTATGAGCCGTAATGCACTGCCTCTAAACCTCTGGCACTAACACACTGCTCCATGTGTTCTCTTTAAGGTTGAGCAGCTTGACGCTGGGAGACGCAAAGCCGACTCTCGGCCAGCACAGAGACTCTTTCTCAGAGTTCCCTACTGACGGCGCAGGTAACGTCCTACAGACAAAACACCTGACATCCAGCAAACACAAAAAAAATGCGAAGTGTCTGAAACTGAAAAAATATATATGTGACAAAAAAAAATCATAATTTTGAATCGTGATATGCTACAGTTAATTATTTAAAATGCTATCGCTCTTCAAGGGTGCCATGCTTCCAATCTGCCACCGTTGGGCCCCTGAGCAACGCCCTTATCCCTCAAGGGCTTGAGTTTATAGTTTAAAGCGTCTTAATCGACACCCACGAAACAGTCATGGCCAGTCACAGTCTTGCTGTCCTTTCCAGCTGCAGGTCTGGTGCAGAGATGTGTGATCGTACAGAAGGACAGCCTGGGCTTCGGCTTCACTGTGTGCGGAGAAAGAATTAAGCTGGTGCAGAACGTCCGTCCAGGTACGGACACCCAGCACTGACTGCATACGGATGTGTGCATGTCCACAGTGTGAATTATATGCAGATGTTTGGCAAAGTGTGACGCCGAACCATTAACACTTTGTTGCCTCATCGTTTTTTTTTCCTTTCCGTCCACAGGTGGAGCCGCAGTGAAGGCCGGTGTTCAGGAAGGAGACCGGATCATTAAGGTGCTGTTGATTGTTGTTTGTCTCTGGAGCGCACGTTACTTGTGCTGGCTTTACTTCACACACACTTATCTGGTCTTTGTTGTGTCTCACAGGTCAACGGCTCCTTGGTGTCTTCTATGTCTCACCAAGAAGTAGTAAAGATGATAAAATGTGAGTGGAAAGACATTACACACACATACACATGCCCTAATGGCACCATGACCTCATGTTTGTCTCTTGGCCTTTATATAATTATAGCCGGAACGTATGTGGCGTTGACGCTCCAGGGCCCACCCCCATCAGTAGCCTCTGTCCCTCTTCAGCCCCTCCTTTCTGACCTCCCAGCCAATCACAGGACGCAGCCAGGTGACGAAACCATGCCTCCTCCTCCTCCTCCACCCTTGCCTGCTTCAGGACTCGGCACGCCATCGCAGAGAATCACCCTCCCCAAACCTCTACAGGTGTGTAAATGACTCAGAATGTGCAGTGTCAGTGTTCACCCAGTGGTTACAATAGATATGGGTGTGTTGCATACTTCCACTAGTTTAGGGGCTGCGGAAGGGGAACAAGAGAAGCCTACCAGAATTTAAGAGCTTTTTACTTTGTTAATCCCAGATTAGGAAGTTGAGCTCCGAGCACTGGGACAGCTATGATGCAGCACCCCTGCAGCAGGTGGCTTTGCTCAGGTGTGCAACAAGGGCAGCTTGTGTTTGTTGGGCTTTTAAACCAAACCCTTACGTTCGGTCTTTAGATGAAGAGATTTTTCTTTTTGCACATTTTAAACACAAAATGTAAGAGAAAGGGCTTTAGGAGGGAACCGAATCAAAACAACACAAACAGAATGGCGTTCAAACTTTTTGGAGACGTTCCAGCTCAGCATGCAAACTAAAATTCAAATCAAAAACAAGTTTCCCACCTTACTCCAAGCAAACAGGAAGAAAATCCACTTCCACCTCGCTACTGCTACCAACAAAAAGTAATGCTGAAACGGATTAGCGCTCGTGCAAGTCTCCAGGTTGGTTACACAGTTCGAACAAAAAGAACATGTCTGCACTCGCTGATGAAGTGAACAACACTGACTTCAAAAACAGCTACATAATTGCGAATGGTAGCAATAGCACACTTGCTAACATTCTGAGGCAGGATAAACCCATGCGTTAGAAACATGGCGACAAAATCCCTCTTTCAATTGAGATTTGAGCTTCAACTCACAGCTGGACCACAGTTAATGGCAAACAAAGTAAGCTGGAATCTGTGCTGGAGAAATCGAAATGTTTGTCCTGTGTGTGTGTGCACAAGAACGTTTACAGCACTTGGCACACGAGGGGGTGGTGTAGACTCTATAATACCCAAGTTGAATGCCCTAATCTAAGATCTCAAACACAAGGAGGATAGCATGGATCAATACATGTCGAGCCACCAGCCAATAAAAAAGATGTTGTCCTTTATATGCTTTTAAGATATCTGTAGAAATCACCGGTTTCAACCGGTTAAATGGTATTGGTCTGCATTTTGTTAGTTTTTGAGGCTCACAGAAGCTCTGCTTTAGTCTGGCGTACGCAAAGATGGTGCTGAATTATGCTGAGGATTTGCATTAAATGTCGTGTGTCTGGTAATGTCGCATCGTTTGAGTAACTGCTCAGACGCTTTAATGGTTCAGACTTGTCTTTCTGTGCCTTATCTGTTTCCCTCCTCTATTTTCAGGACCCAGAAGTCCAAAAACATGCAACACAGATCCTGAAAAAGATGCTGGAGCAGGAAGAGGCAGAGTTACAGGTATAACACAGCTGGCTTCAGATCTCCATGAAATAAATGTCATTTACGGAGACCTTACTGCAGCTTTACGCCGAACAAGCCGGCCTGGTCTCAAACGCTTATCCATCATGTGCCATCCGCTTTGCAGGACCTACTGGAGGAACAGTCTCGCAACCCGTCAGCTTCCCTGGAAGAGAGAATAGAAAGCGCAAAAAGGCGTGCCAATCAAGTCCGAGTAAAAATGCAGAAGGATCTGATAAAAGCTGCTTCTCTGGCTGAAGAGGTTTGTGGCGTTTAGTTCTTTCTGTTTCCTTAATTGATGTTCATTTCATTTGGAAAGTAATGATTGGCGTGGCTTTTGTTTCGCAGGACGGAACACGTTTAGAAACAGCGAGCAGCTATGTGACTGCTGGAGAAGGTGTGTGTCGAATCTAACACAAGCAATTTTGTCGTGTGTGTGTGTGTAAAATAAATGAATGAATAAAAGTGTAAGCCCACACACAAAAAAACTATTTGAAACCGTATAATTGTACCGTATATAAGAGTTGCTTCTGTAGTCATGAACGCTGTGATGCGATACAATATGATGCAGATATACTACACCCATCAAGCATAACATTATGAGCATTGACTGGTGAATTGAATAACACTGACTTTCTCTTCATCATGGCACCTGCTATTGGGTGGGATATGTTACTGTTAGTGGGTGTGTGGGCTATATTACTGTAAGCCACACACCCACTAACAGTAATATATTCCACCCAATATCAGGTTAGCAAGTGGGATATGTCACTGTTAGTAAGTGGGAAATGTCACTGTTAGCGGGTGGGATATGTCACTGTTAGCGGGTGGGAAATGTCACTGTTAGCGGGTGGGAAATGTCACTGTTAGCGGGTGGGATATGTCACTGTTAGCCCGTGGGATATGTCACTGTTAGCGGGTGGGATATGTCACTGTTAGCCCGTGGGATATGTCACTGTTAATAAGTGGGATATATTAGGCAGCAAATGAACATTATCAAAGTTGATGTTAGAAGCAGGAAAATGGGCAAGTGTAAGGATTTTAGCGAGTCAAGACCAAATTTCGTTTCTAGACGACTGGGTCAGAGCATCTCCAAAACTGCAGCTGTTGTAGGATGTCCCATCTGCAGTTGGTCAGTATCTAGGGTGGTGGTGGCTCAGTGGATAAGGCTCTGAGTCAGTGATCAGAGGATCGGGGGTTCGAGCCCTGCTCCAGACATACTGCCATCATTGGGTCCTTGA
>JAOUQX010000035.1:2409850-2426483 GCA_028566295.1 Liobagrus marginatus
AGAACGAACGGCGCCCCTGGAGCAGGTGAGGTTAAGGGTCTTGCTCAAGGACCCAATGACAGTGGCTTGCCTGGTGCAAGGCTTGAACCCCCGACCCTCTGATCACTGTCCCAGAGCCTTATACCACTGAGCCACCACCACCCAATCACCATCCGATGACTCCCATTTAATTAATAAGTCAATTTTGTGGACAGTTTTTCAGTATTAGGTCAAATAGTATTGCAGCAAAAATGTATCTCTTACATTTACAGCATACAGCAGACACCTTTATTGAGAGTGACTTCCGTTTATCTCTTTTATATTCTTATTATCTGAGTGATCGAGGGTCTTGCAGCTTGATGGTTATGGGATTTGAACACTTAACCTTCTGATTAGCCGTTCACAACCTGAACGCTTTGCCTTTTCTTTGCACAGCTGGAAAGACCTGTTGGAAAAGACAATCGCGTTGGCTTCTGAAGATGCTGCTTCTGCAGCTGCCAAGCACGGATCACCTGCTCTGTAAGTTACTGTGAAATTGTTGTCTTGCCAACATTTTTTTTCTAATCTAAATTCACAGTAAACACGGCACTCATCCTTCTCTTTACGTCTTTGCCAGATCCTCCGGTCGGCGATTACGTGACACTCATATTAATAGAGGTAAGAGAATCATGTCCTGCATGCCAGGAATTTATTATTTTTCATACTGCCGCGTTTGTCTCTCACCGCTGCCGCCTCTCTGTTCTTCAGACGGTTCGCTGGCAGAAGAAACCAGCTCCATGGAGAGAGATTCACAGAGCGACGATGAAAGTGCCCTCGCTTCCAACACACCAACCGAGCAATCGGAAGCTTTCCTCCATGCCGACGCACATAGTAACCTGGAACCACGACCCGAAGTCTCTGAGGCTGCTCTTCAAGACGGTAAGAATGGCAAAAATGATAACTTGATCGTTGATTGGTTAAAAAAGAGCATGTATAAGGATAAAGAGAGAACTTCCGGTCTTCTGTCCATTGCTTTCTCTCAGTCGAGACCCTCAGACAGTTAATCTTCAATGATCTGGAGGACGGTTGGAGCCAAGATTCGGATGACACGCCTACCAATGAAACCGCCAACGAAAGAAGCCCTTTCACAGCTCGGCCAGGATCAGAGACGTCCGAGTCTAGCTTTACCGAAAGCCCCAATCAATCAATACAAGATCATGTCGATGCCCCGCCCAGTGAGGCTGAGCAAACCACTTTTCAGGTTATTAGGAAAGGTGAGCGGGGATTACTCATAAATTAACGATTAACAAATAACATAGGATCAATTTAAAAAAAAATTTTTTTTTTTAATTTAACGGTATTTTAGACGGCACAAAAAAATGAATTATGAAGGATATGTAAATTAGGTTGCTTAAATAACTTGAAGGTGAATATTATAGAATATTTGGACAGAAATTAATTGGAATACGGTGGCAGAGTGATTAGCACACCTGCCTCACAGCAAAGGCAGGGGTTCGATTTCCCCCCAGGATGTTTCTGTGTGAAGTTTGCATGTTTTCCCCATCCTTGTGTGGGTTTTCCCCGGGTACTCCGGTTTCCTCCCGCCTCCAAACGCGTGATTGGGCATAGGTGAATTAGCTACTCTAAATTGTCCATAGGAGTGAATGTGTGTGTGAATGGTTGTTTGTTTCTACGTGTAACGGCCGATTGTCCTGGGTGTACCCCTGTTAGCTGGGATAGACTCCAGTGACCCTGGACATAATAATTCACCTATGCCCAATCGCATTTCTTCGTTTATCTTAAAAGTCCATGAGGAACATGATTTAGCGCGTCATTATTTGTATCGTATTGTTTTGGTACTTTTTGAGTGCCGTAATGCAACAAACAACATTCTCCTGCCACTCGTTACACGTGTAGTGTATAAGCGAACGATGTCTACAAATGATTGTAGGTTACTTTACTTTCTGTGTACAGGTTCACATTCACAGAAACGGTGACACAGTTCCAGTGCAGCCTCTGTTTCCCCGTCTGCATGACAGCTTTTGCATCGTTACATTTTACCCCAGCTCATAACGCAATCCGTGCTCTTTTTCACACTCGCCTGCCAGTGTGAAAGTCTCCTAAATGTGCAATGGCGTAATTACACTCCTCATATGGTCTAACAAGGGTAGGGGTGATAACAGGGTGTTATGTGTTTAATTATCATATTCATAACTCTTACAGGTGTAGAACTACACTACATTAGGATGTCTGCACTCATAACGCAACGTATAAAGAGAAATAGAACTTTTCAGACTCTCAATTACATCCTTGTGGCGTACCAAAAATGGCATTTAATATTAACGTAGAATATTCTTCATTTGTAATTTCGTGTTGTTAATCTGAATTATTTGGATGTGGTGTATAATTTATCTTTTCCAATTTCTGTCTTACATTTTCCTCCCTCTCTCTCTCTCTCTCTCTGCATGTGCTTCTCAGAGCTTGCTGTAATGAAGTTGATGTGATCTTAATACACTTTTTCCTTGGTTTTTTCCTTTTTTTTTTTTTCTTTCTGCCACACACAACATTCTCACTCTCGTTACGCATCGCTTTATCTATTTATCTGTTTTTCCTTGTTTGCACAAACACCGATAACACTTCGGTGATCTAATTTCACGACACGTGCACACACTCTCTCACTTGTGCACCTTTCACACATGGACATGCACTTTTACATCGTCTTTCTCTCACACACTCACACACACACACACACACACACACACCGTGCACATTGTGTCTCTTCTGTCCTTCATGCACAGCTGTGGGTGTGGGCTCTTCTTCTAATCCTGATGACATCCCTGATGTCACATCCATCCAATCTTCTGAATCAAAAGGTGGGATCAATGCACCTGATCATCCACAGATTCTCGATTAGTCATGTACTGATTCTGTTATTTATGGATTAATTTCATTATTTCTGGTTACAATATCAAAAGATTAGGTACTGATCCAACAGCATTTATTTATTTATTTTTGTTTGTTTGATCTATTTATGGAAACTCTTTGTGTATTTCACTGTTCGTACCATACCCGGGGTTAACAATTAATAATCTGACGCATTATATTGTTCAGTCCTAATCCTGGAAAAGCCTTCTTCTTATTTGCATATTTACTTCATTAACAACCGTGAGTAGATAAATTATAAACAACAGCCTGCCTCACGCTTTCCCATTACAGAGAAAGAACGGACAAGTCTTTGCTTCTGCACACGCTCTGTTTTTGCCTTTTTAGGTTTGCTGTGTAGTCGACAAGCTTTTTGATTACTTTAAGTAATTTTCCTCAGCAGACGAACTAATACTAATTCACGTTCCGTTTCTAACACGATGTCCTTTCTGCGACTATCTTTCTTTTGGGAAAAAAAAAATTGGACTTTTTTTGCCATAGAGGGCGCTGTTGCTGTTTTTGGCGTTTTTCACATAATTTAGTAACAGAAAATGTTTTGAATTGCTTATTTTTTTTAGTTCAGCAATATAAACGCCAGTACCCAGCGCTAATTTACAACTGGTGGCATTGACATTATCTAATTGCTAGTGCACTTATAAGAGAAAAAGCTAATAAGAAATGTTAAACAGGTTTCAGTGTTAGCCTAAAACAAAAGAACCCAAACATTTACATTTCTAGCATTTGGAACACGCCGTTATCCAGAGTAACTTAAATTAATCTCACTTATACAACTAAGAAGTTGAGAGTTAAGGGCCGTACTCGGGGGCACAACATTGGCAGCTTAGTGGGAGTTGAACCCATGATTTTCTGGTCATCAGGCTTTCACCTTAACCACTGAGCTAGCGCTTTCCTATTGGTGGGAAAACGCTTCTCTATTGATTTTCCAGCAACAATTGACGTCCCAGATGTTCATTGGACACTGTGCAACTGCGGTGCATTATGGGGCCTCTTAAGTGGTAGGCAGTCAAATCTGATCCGTTTATGCAGATCACTGAAAAACACATCAACTTAAAAGCATTAGTTTTAAATATACAAGTACTGTCCCTAATGTGCATCCTCGGTTTTGAGTGCTAGTGGTTTTAGTTTGTGTTCTCGTCTCTGTCTCTAGGGAACATGTTCTACCTGGTGATGCCCAGAGACCAGATGGGAGCTCTTACAGAGGAGAGCAGCACGGACGATGTGGAAGATCACAGGCCTTCTGAGGCCCCCGAACTCATGTCAATGTCTTCACAGCAAGACGATGAAGAACAGGGAACCCGGCGCCGCTCACATCCGGAGGTGTCGAGGAATGAGGCAGGAGTCGGCCAATCACGGGACAGCGTACAGCGGCAGGTGATAAAGAACGCGGACGAGATTTTTCAAACGATCGACGATCTGATGAAAAAGCTGCATCGACTCAAGGTAAACACACACACACACACACGCAGCTATCATTCGTTTCATTCATTTCACTGACCATTCATTTTCTGTCCTTAGTCGATGTTTCATGAGAAGCTTTTCCCGCTGTTTCCACAGGAGATTGAAGTCGAGCATTACAGACTTGTAAAGCCAGAGAAGTCGTCTCCCACTCTGCCAAATTCAGATGATGTCATCCACACGTCGGCTTCTGTGGTCAGGATACCCTCCATGGACAGAGGAACAGGAGACGGTGAGGCGCCTTAACCCTTGGATCTTTGAGGGCATTTAACATTTGGTAGCGTTTAGCATTGCTGGAGACTTAAAGCACTTGTTGTACATCGCTCACGGTGCGTGCACCTGACAAAAGCCAGTGTGTCTAAAATGATCCTGCTTTCTAGTTATACTGTTTAAATTCTAATTTATATTGTACAGATTGAAAGTTATGCATGTGGTTATTTCACTGAGCTTTAACGGTCACGTTGTAAATGTTCAGCAAATATATAAAATCATTTATAAAACACACGCAGGCAGGTCTGGATGATCGACTTGAGGTTTTTGTAACGTAATTAAATGTTTTTGGTTGCTTAAGCTGCTTTTCCTCTATTTCTTTCAGTCTTTCTTTCTCTGATCTTGCAGGGAAAGAAGTAGACCCCATGGAAACCCCTCAGCCTGTGATGCAGTCAACAGGATTCTGACACACACACCCACGCGCGCGCACACGCTCACAATGTGCTGAAGGATTTTTCAAACAAACACTCGCACCGTGAAAAAAAGATGGAAGGGAACGGTCATTTCACCCCTTCTACATCCCGTGTAGCTCCAGCATGCTTTGCGCCCATGAGACGCTAGGAAAAGGATGTCTGTTGTTGAATATAGGAGGCATGAAGTGAGAGAAAAGAGCAAGAGGACGGACGACGCTTCAGGGCTTGAATGCAAAAACACAAGGAATAAAGAAAGAAAAGATTCAGGAAGGAGGTCCTTGAAGAAGGTAAAGAGAGGTCGATACGACGTTAAAGGTAACTAAGTAAGGCGAGCTCGAAACGGGAGTAGGAAATGACTCCGCCCTTTGAAGGAAGCCCCTGCACTTTACCTGATGTATGTATATAATCTGTACTCCACTTCAGCATTCAGAAATGGTGGAACCTGCATCTGTAAATAGGTTTCAGCTTCCCACAATGCACCAGTGTCCGCTATGGCTGTGCGCTTTACCTTTAACGCTAACCCTATACTTCAGGTTGTTTTGCACTGTGGTCCTGTTGCATTACTATCCTCGTGTATTGTGTTGTAGTGCTAATTTGCTAAACGAACACTATTCGAGAGAAGCTCGAGTGATGAAGTATTAGCAGGAGTGGATTTGCATCAAACGACTACCTTTCCTTGTCACACCTGTAGTGTATATGTTTTACCTGTAAAGCTGCACACTATATTCTCGTGGTGGTGAGTGAGACCATGCCAATGACGAGAGAAGATTTAGTTTAGTGAGGTTTTTATTTTCTCCGAGTGCCTGTAGCACAACTCCACCATCACCGCTACAGCTGTATATGTAAATCGGCACTGCTGAGAGGGATTTATTTATTTTTTAACACAAATCTGTAATCTAATGTCATGTCACCTGTGATATCATGTCTGTGTGGTGTCAATACTGTGAAGTTCATCCCTCACCTCAGTGATCCTGAACACAGATCGGCTGATTGTCCTGCTAATATGAGATTAGCATTAAAATCGAACTCCTGTCAGGGGCAAGTGCTGATTTTTGTCTAGTGATTGATGTCCCTGGGGCAACAAGTAAAATTTAGACGTTGTCCATACCCCAGAACCAAACGTCGAAGGGAATGGTGCCGGACTTGATCTAGCTCCTTCTAGAGACTAAGACTAACCCGCATTCCTTAACTTAAAAATTGCTTTAGAATACAAAGATGCAACAAACTGAGTTGACTCTTTGAGTTCGGTTCTAATTTTCCCAGGTAGAAGGGTTTCGACTAGGTTCGAATCCCCCACCTGAAGTTTTATTTTGACTCCATCTAGATCAGAGGAGATGGAGCTAATCTGACTCTACGTTCTGGAGGGTTTTTTTTTGTTGTTTTTTTAAAACCTCTCCTTTATTGAATTTGCTGAACAAAGTTTAAAGTCCAAGCCCTCTGACCTTTATTTCCAAGCCCCTTTTAGGTAGAGGAAGTTGAATCCGGTCCAATTCACTTCTTTCGCGTTTATGTTTAACTTCATCCAGGTAGAAGGAGCTTCATCAAGCCTTGCTCTTCACTCCCTGGTATCTGGGTCAGATCCAATTCCTACTTCTGGACACCTCTTGACATATTATTTCTAATCCACCCTGGTAGCTGAAACTGAAACGGATCCGACCGCAACCAGCCAATCAGAAATTTCTGCATATGACATCACTATCATCAATGTTGTGCGTATCGTCACTAGTGACTTGGTTAATAGAAAACTGTATTTAATGTTGATACTACATGTCTGAGGAACTGCTTTTTAAGGTTAATGATGTCATGGTGACTTTTGATTCATGGACGATCAGACGTAACCCAAGCTCCAAACTTGTTGCCCAAAGACGTCAGTCACTGAGCAATGTCAGTATACATCTGATTAGATTACTTAATACTCTGTCGTCTGTGCTTTCACCTATAAAATCTAACCCATAAAAGCGCGAGTGGATTTATTCTATCCGTCACTACTGTGTAACTCAGGTGGAGAAATGTTGCCCTTATTTCTCTTCTTAGCTTTAACTTGTGCACCGTTTTTCATCCTGTTACCATTGTTCTAATTTAATTTCAATCTTTCCTTCTGTCTCCACATGTTGTTTTTTTTTTTTTTGTAAAAATGATCTATCTGCACAATGGGGGGGAATCAGAATGCAAGAGCCCGAGCTTGTGGAAACTACTGCGTGCATATAATTTTTTTTTCTAGTTGTTTTTAATATTGTTTATTATTATTCGCTCATGTAATATAGACACACTCTTGTTTTTTAAATGTTCTTTTATGTAAAGTTGTAGTTGTTACTTTTCCTTTTATTTTTGTAGATATGAGACAGAAATGATAATGTAAATTATTTTATCTCCCTAATGAAAAGGCAAGATTTATCTGCACAGAAGGAAACTGTAAAAAAGGATCTTTACTCATTTGTTTTGTGATGTAAAAAATGATACAAATAAATAATGAAATACATAAAACGTGTTTCAGTCATCAAAGCTACACTAAACTAAACTAGTCTTTTATTTATGTTGTTAAAGGGAGGGTAGAAGATTTTGTATGCTAATATGAATTCGTATGCTACATATGTTGACCGGTGTGTAGGACAGCCTATCATAATGTTCGGACTGAGCGTTTTGATTGGACAAAGTTTTTTTGGGGTCCGAAGCATTCCACAGACGATATAAATAAATACAGATACATTTAGAGTGCTAGTAAGATTTGAAGAGACTTTCAACCAATTAGAAATTTCAACCACATTTTATGCTATCCAATTTTCCCCCAAGCAAAGAGTCAAAACGTAGCGTTAAACTGACTAAACCACTATAGTAAATAAGTCTGACCAATCAGAAAAAGCGCTTTACAACGATTGAATTACAAACCGCGCTGCAGCTCCATGTCTTTTGAGGCGACAAGAGAGTCGATTCGTGCACTCGACTCTTTTCAAGGAGTCGTTCAGGATTGATCCGCGGCTGCTGTGGGATGGGAGCAGGAACGTGGGGGAGGAGATGCCGCTTCTCGGGGCGTAGTCGGTATAACAGCCACGGTTTGAATGAAAGGAGACGGAAATACGGAGAAGAGGAGTAACTAATCCCGAAAGGAAATTGACTCGGGACGGAGCCGTTTCTGTTCTGCTCGAAGCGGAACCGACAGGGCGCACGAGGACATTTATTATATTTCCGGCTTTGTGAAAAGTGGAAAAGGAGACTTCGGTTTAAAAAAAAAAAAAGGGGGAGGTTTTGGGGGCAATTGGGCGTTCAGTTGAAACTCTTGCGCACAGAGTCATGGTAACGCTAGCCGTCGTTTTTCTACGAGCGAACCCTGTTGTTCAATGTCGTTCGTTCGACTCGTTGTCTCAGCACTCGGCTGATGAATGAGCGGTAGTATTCACACTCATTCTCTCACACAGCGGGGCTCAGGAGCAGTCCAAACACACACACACACACACAGTGATCTAGTAACATCTCATGGATGTTTTTTTGTGTGTGTGTGTGCATTCCAACAATATACTAAGCTGTAGTTCTACACCTTTCAGCATCTTCCTTAAATTGGAAAGGTGTGGATACTAAAGAAGACACTTTATTTGAGTCAGGTTTTTTATTGTTTTTGTTTTTTTTAAGCGTGTGCTTGGTTTTTTCGCCGTTTTTGTGGGGGTTTCTCTTTGTGTTACAGGATCCTCTACAGTCCACTTTAATCCTTCTTGAAGAAAGGTAAGTCGCCTTTTTCAAGCTTTCTGTTCACGTTTTCTTTTTGTTTTGTTAGTTTGTTGTTCATGCTCCTTTTCGCTTTTTTCCCACGAAATGCGTACACCAGAGCTTACAAGCGAGCCTGCACTCATTTATTATTTATTAACCATTGTTTTGTAAATACTGATGGACACGGAAAACTGAACTAGATGCAAATAAAGGTTTTTTTTCTCTTTGGGAAATCTCTGATCCGTGCCTGGCATTCCTTTGTCCCAGTATTTGAATAGTTTTGCGTGAAACTACTTTTTCTTCATTGATCTCAACAAAACATTTTGCATTGTTTTCCCTCGCTGTCAAGCATTCAATTTTGTAACCAACCGTTCCATTTTAACCATATGTGCAAACAGAGTACATTACGGTGTGTTTGAACACTCGAAAGTCATCTCACTGAGTTTGTCTAACTAAAAGTATTGCCCGAGTGTGAGCCGAGACTTTACGTCGAGTTACGTTGTTGCAGTGTGGGTGGTCTCTGTGAATTTTTAAAATAAAACATCATTTTAATACTATTTTAGCGAAGTGTTGTAGTTTACTTTACAAGGACAGGCAAGTGCAGCCTACTTGACCCGCCCAGATATTCAAGTAGAGCATCGTTCTTTTTTTTAATATTCGCGCAGGCCTCAAAGCCTCGGGCTTTCCTCAAATGAGTGGCGGGGGCGTCCTGCGACCCTCCCTCCATCATCAACACTTCTACCCCGAGGCTTTTAGGCCTTCCGCCTCCGCAGCTTTACTCGGCTGGCACAAATCGGTAACTTAAGATAGTTGCATGTTTGTATGTTTTTTTCACTATACGTAGGGTCATTCATTCGTTTAACTAATTTAAACCTATAGGTCATTTCTTTCATTTGTGTGTTGCAATAATGGCCCAGGTCAGATTGGGAATAATAGGTAACTCAATATCTCAACCATAATAAACACCTGTGAGCAGCATTTTGAATTATAAATCAAACGTACCACACCTTTTGCATCCTTCTTTTATCTATCCCTCCTGTAACCTCATACTGTCTTTTTTTTTCTTCAATTTGAGTGATAATTCACCACCTGAATTATGTCACAAAGTCAATGTTCCCACAGATTTACAGCATTTTGCAGATGCCCTTATCCAGAGAGACTTGCATTTATCCAACTGAGCAGTTGATGGTTAAGGGCCTTGCTCAGGGGCCCAGCAGTGGTTGCTTGACTGTGCTGGAAATTAAACCCTGGTCTTCGGATCAGCAATCCAACACCTTAACCACACACTCACTATATGCTGCGTAGTAAGCTTAAATTGCGTACCGCCGATGGTACATACTGTGGGTTATACAGTTCTGAGGTATTTACAGCACTGATGTGTTAAGAGCATAGATCTTGCTTAGACAAGTAGGGATAAGAAAAATGGGAAACAGTAAGGGTAGACCTATCCAATACTGACTATTTATGGTTAATATTGTCCTGAAATGACTTTGTATCTGACATATTTAAAGCTGTAAATGCTTTTTTTTTTACCCATAAACATTGCTATATGGACATTATCAGTTTTCTTTTAGCATATTCTTTCTTTCAGGATTTATACACAAGGCTCAATGAAGAAATTCTACACATTTCTCTTCTTTAACCATGGCATTAATTCAGGGATCCATTTAAAAAAGAAAACTGTTTCTTTGTGTAGAGTTACTTCAGATTGACGGGTGGCACGTGTTGGGAACCTGCTGTCAACAAATGCTGCCCCTTGACTTCTCTGATCAGCTTTGTAAACAATTCCTGACAAGTGTGTGCATGTGTGGCTACAGAAGTGAAAACAAGGATGACCGAGTGACCTAGAAATACAAGAAAAAATGCAGAGGAACTTGTGTTCTTCTCACAGGAACCCATAGTCACGGACAGAGAATCACAGAGACAGCAGTAACAAAACATTTCTACAATTAGCTGATCAGATCTGGAATCCTTACGACCTTCAAGCCTTTGTAAATAACCCATTGTTATTTACTGCTCTTACATAGCCCCACATCCAGGTAAACGTGTACTTAAATTAACCACTGCAACATTTCTGTCTCCCTAATGAAATAGGCCTGTGTGGTTAAAGGTCACATGACCAAAGGTCCACAGCCTCCATGCCATTCCCAGCTCCTATACCCCGTTATTCATTCCCATGGCAACAGCCAAGCTTGGTCACCCCGGTTACGACAGCTGAAGCTTGTGGAATGTGTGTGTGACTGCGAGAGAATGATGAGACCGTCCTATAAAAGGGTGGATTGAAAAATGCAGTCTTTTTTTTTTTTTTTTTTTTTTTTTTTTTTTTTTTTAACTTCCTTCCCTGAGAACTTACTTGCTGTCTTGACGTGAGTAATATTAGGTTTATACGTTTTTTTTTTTTAAATAAATCCTTGCTCAGACAGGTCATGTCACCAGGATGTAATTGTATATGAACGCAGCACCAGAATCATAAAGTTGATTCGTAGCCCTTAGGAACACCTAGATAAATTTGTTGTTGTTAACACTATTGTGTCGCTGTTAGAGTTTCACTGTGTGCTGAGAGCTGCTGAAATAGTTTTCTTCTGGAGTATTTTTCTTTGTTTTAGTTCCAGCCCCTCCCCTCTTCAGAGCTGCTGTAACAACACAGTACTTTCTCCATCCAACCGCTTGTTTTTGCAACATAATAAAAAATCTGAGATTTATTTAAGTCCAAAAAGAACCAAATAATACGCTTATCCATCTGGAATACAGCCGTATTATTACCTCTTCAAATTGTACTGCAGTTGAACCAGCGGTATTTTGGATGGTTACATTGATATCAGGGTAAAGGCTTGCAACAACGTACTGTATAGAGCCGGGGTTGAACAAATCATACGTTTATTCTCTGTCCCCACCAACAATTGGAGTATCCAGTGTGTTTCCAACCATGTTGTCAATTAACACAACTAACTAACTAACTAACTGTTAGTTGGCTAGTTAAGTGCATTAACACATTAAAAGAAACAAACAAGACAGTTTTTTACTCAGGATTGTGCTTTAATACCGTTTGACAATTAGCAAAACAACAAAGAAGCTATTGTGGTCTGTATTTGGGTTGAATACAGGAAGCATCCCAGTCTGGCTAGCATCGATTTTGTATGTTAATGTTTCTTTAAATTACGCACCGGTTGTGTTCAGTAAAATAGTCGTTCGGATGATTGTTTTTCCTCAAATCTACCATCTCATGCCTGATACTGAAAAGATTGAAAAAGGGTTCATTGTCAGTGGAAGTCATTGCGGGAGCAGTTGTATTTGTTAAACTGTTTCGTCTGAGAGCTATGACAAAATTATTATCCCCTGGGGAGCTCAGGCCACTGAATCTTTCAACCCTACCCGGTGTGGCCGAATCAAAAGCATGACCTGAGGTGGGGTAACTGACTAAAGTAGAAAAATATAGTGCAACATGCCGCTAACTCACATTTAAAGCTGTGTTTATTAACGATGCTAATGCTAGACTCACTTGATGGTTTTTCCTGCACTCAGGTGCACATGCCATGCTAGTACAGTTGAGTGAAATGTTAGCCAGACATGCTGCTGATAACTCGACAGGATGTAATAATGATCCTAGTCCCGTTGGGGTTGAAGGTGAAATAACCAAAAATCCTCTTGTAGGTAACCGGAGATATGTTTTTTTTTTTTTCTCTCTCCACAAAGATTTTATTTGTAAGATTTCTAATATTTCATTTGTACAGTTTTAATTAATTTTCTCATGGGAAATCGGTGGTCTGTGTTTCATTTAATGTTCAGGTGGCTATGTACATTTTTCAAAACCTAAGGTTGCCTCTGTGTTTCCAAACAAGTACAACTGGTTGTTTGGTATCTGCTTAAGTGCAGAGTCGGAACTCCAGGATCCCATGAGTGACGGTGAAATTGAATGGGGATTATTACGAGCCGGAAGAGAAGTTGTATGATGGATTAAGTTAGGAATCTCCTGTAGGAAGTGTTTTGTTATCAGACCGTAGTAAACTTCAATAAGGCGCTGTAATGTAGTGAGGTGGTGTTTGTGCAGTGCGACAGCCCTGAAGGCAGGAACCTAGCAGTAGCTGTGATGTGTGCGTGTTTGGGCAGGTTATAGACTAACCTATTTCTTATTCAACATCTTGACTCTATATATTTGACTATTTTTAATTTTGCATTATTTTATTGACTTGCCCCTAGTGAAAATACTTAAAGCTTAATCGCCATTGTTTTGTCTGTGTCTGTGTGTGTGTGTGTGTGTGTGTGTGTGTGTGTGTGTGTGTGTGTGTGTGTGTGTGTGTGTGTGTGTGTGTTTGCTTTCTCAACCCCCCCCCCCCCCCAGGATTAGTCCTCTCTCATCTCTCCAGCCTCCAAAATAGATTCTCTCAGGAGTAAGGTTGAGCTGCTGAAGCTTCCTCTTGCTCTCTCGTCCAAATCCATTTCCGAGCGCAAAACTCATCTGGCCGGAGGAACAGAGCGCTACAGGGGTGGAGCTGGGGCTTACAAACCCCGCCCACTGGCCCCAGACATGGACAACGAATCCCAGTACTCGGGTTATTCCTACAAGTCGTCGCATTCCCGTAGCTCTCGCAAGCACAGGTGTGTATGTACTAGCATGTACAGCCGCAACACCCTTCCGTTTTGTTGATATGCACTGTTCTTTTAAAGATCAAGTGGCACACAATTCTAGATAGCTGTGTCTTTTGGCCATTATCTTAGTGTTAATATGATGAGATTTAAAAGTCCCAGGGGTAGATTGTGGATTGTTCCCTTGGTTTGTTTAATTATACAGTGGTACCACGCTTATCGACTTTAATCCGTTCCTTAAAACCGGTCGAAAAGGGTCTAAGAGCGAATGTAATTATTCCATAGGAAATAATGAAAACCCAATGAATCCGTTCCCAATCTCTACCGATACCCATTTATTAACGTAAGATAGTTGAGTAGCGTGGGACCGGAAGTAAACAACGGACAGAAATGCACTGGCCTACGCCTGTTAAGCACAACCTACCGGGGTTTAGCACCATTGTATCCACGGGACTAAAGCGTTTACTACGTAATTTTAGGTTGGGATGTAGAGACTGAAACAATCATTTTAAATTACTGGGGGGTTATTACAGGGGAGGTGAGATGGATAAAAGATCGCTTAATATTGCGATTAAAAACGCTTATAACTTGCGATCGTAAGCACCTAGAGCCTTACGGATTTTTGCGTTAGATTCAGGGGACATAAAACTGTCTAACTGGCCACAGGAAAAATTTCGGGATACGCACTGGGTTAATAAGCGTGTAACTATGCGCTAAATATTTATAATAACCGATCGGTACACTGAATCAGTGAGGAGAAGTCTGCATTAAGCATGCCATCATCATGTGAGCTACTATCATCAAAACCTGGCCCGGAGCTCTTTTCTTTTTTAAACAGTAAAATAAAATGCCCCAGCATTTTCTTCTAAGCTTTAGAAAGCCAGAAGTCAGCAAAACAAAAACAAAAACAAAAAAAACCTGTCACAGCATCCTACATTACACCTTTTTTTGGATCATGCTAAAGTGACGTTTTTGCATCTCCGGGTGCTTTTATGTAAAGCAACTTGCAAATGATGAATTGGGCAGCGTGGCACTTCACCGTTTTCGCATAAAAAAATCACTAATGTTCGTAAACAGTTGGATGTGAATACCTTTAAAATGCATAAATTGTTGACTAGCAACTTTATGGGGGAAATCCAGGAGACCATGAACAATGTTAAAAGCGTTAAGGGCAGTGGAGCCCAATTGGGTAAGACTGTGTTGTTGACCAGAAGGTAGAGATTCAGTACAACAAAGCTGTGATACCTAAGCAAGGCTCTTATCCCTTTCTGCCCAAAGAGCACCGTAGCATGTGCTTTGACCCCAATTTTCTAACCTTTGCGTTCTTCCTTTGTGCCGTTTCTGTTTGAAAACTTAAAAACAATATATATTGCAGCATTTACACCAATCAGGCATAACATTATGAGCACTGACTGATGAAGTGAAGAGCACTGATTATTTCTTCATCACTGCACCTGTTATGTTACTGTTAGTGGGTGAGATGTTATGATTAGCTTGTGGGATATATTAAGCAGGTGAACATTTTAGTCCTTAAAGTTGATATGTTGGACGCAGGAGAAATGGGTCTGCGGTGGTCAGTATCTATCAAAAGTGGTCCAAGCAAGGAACAGTGGTGAACCATCGACAGGTCCATGGACGGGCAAGGCTCGTTTATGCGCGTGGAGAGTGATTGAGGCCCCAACTCACAACTTAAGGGCTGAAAGGATCTTCTGCTAACATCTTGGCACAGGATACCAGAGCATACCTTTTAGGGGTCTAGTCGAGTCCATGCCTTGACAGGTCAGGGCTATTTAGCAGCAAATGGGGGAATACCACAATATTAGGAACACATTTGGAAGGCGATCATAATGTTATGCATGATGGTATAAATGTACGGACATGCATTTTTTTTTGCCCCACTCGTACAATTCCACATGATATTAAATGTAATGAGTTCAGTGATTTTGTGCTGCTGCAGGGATCGGCGAGACCGACACCGCTCTAAAAGCAGAGACAGTAGAGGGGACAAATCTGTCACTATACAGGCTCCCGGAGAGCCGCTGCTGGACACGGAGTCCACTCGAGGAGATGACCGAGTGAGTGTGCTTCATTCTTCTATCTTTAAATCAAGAAATATTCACTACCACAACTTAAATTTCCTGTAGGAGTTGTATTGTAGTATACTAAAGTGTAACCCAGAGGGCCATGACCTAAGGCACAATTTTTGTTTTTTGTTCCATATCTAGTGGTTTTACGTGCTTTTCTGATCTTTATCTACACACTCTGTCCATCACTTTGTTTTCCAACCAGAGAATAGGTTTTGCGGTTTGGTTTTAAGCTTTACATGCAGCACTTTTTTTTTTTTTTTTTTTTAACAACTTAAGTATTCCTCATAACTGATACAACAAAAAGACGTCGAAGCAATATTACATTCAGTAATTTGTCAATAAGTTTCTGTCATATTGCTAATTACACACATGTTGCAAGGTTTCATTTTCTTGCCCGGTTTCATTTCACAGTTCTTGCTTTTATTTATTGTTAAACCCTAATCCTAACCCACAGTGGAAATAAACCGATGTGTGAACCCCGTCGCTTTGTTTACCGAGCGTGGATCCGAGTGAAATTGCCCCTTTGCCCGAGGGACAGTTGGAGCCCTGAAACGTTGTTCATATCCCACAAATACAGTGACAAATAAAATGGAATAAGTAGAAGGGTTGTAGCAATCACCAAAATCACTTGAGTTTATATAAATCAATATATTAGTAGAACTTCTAAGAGCGCGTTTAGTTGTTGTTTATCAGAGATTGTATGATGGTTAAACAAACCACACACACTTTTGTGGTGTGTAAAAAGCTGCCAGACCAAGCTACTCTTCCCTCAACAAACAAGGCAGCGTTTATGTGGTTATTAAGTGTGAAAACAGATAGGAGAACATAAGAACAGGCCCTTTAGACTGGGTGAGTTTATTTTGTTATTCCGAGTTCCTGACCATACACTTGAACCCGCTTAAAGGAAACAAAAGAATGGGCTGTGCTTTGTTTCCTGGAGGAATCCTGTTACAAACTGGCCACACCCTCCGGTTTGCCTCCTTTATTATTAAAAAAAAAATTCTCCTACTGACTCCAGAATGGATTCACATGCTAATTACCTTAATGGAGTTTTCTGATAAATCTGGTTATTATTCAAATGAGATTTTTTCTTTCGGCAAGTTGAGAATAAATTTCTACTCATTAACTCTCTCTCTCTCTCTCGCTTTCTTTCTGTCTCTCTCTCTCTCTCTCTCTCTCTCTCTCTCTCTCTCTCTCTCTCTCTCTCTCTCTCTCTCTCTCTCT
>JAOUQX010000035.1:2449541-2465020 GCA_028566295.1 Liobagrus marginatus
ACCATTCACACACACATTCACTCCTATGGACAATTTAGAGTAGATAATTCACCTATGTACAATCCCATGTGTTTGGAAGCAGGAGGAAACCGGAGTACCCAGAGAAAACCTGGGGAGAAAACTTGCTGTGAGGCAGGAGTGCTACCGCGAACACCGTGCCGCCCTGAGACTTTTATCTAGCTCCTAATTCTGTTCTAAAATTAGTTTTTCATTTGATTCAAATCCCTTATAAAGCTACTTTCTTAAAGGTAAGGGTAGGAGATTTTGGGAAGACTTTGTTCACAAACATTTTTTGTTCTTGCTCGATAAGCACTCTTTCAGTTACACAGTTTAAATTTAATTATATGTATTTATAATGTCTGTTGAATGCAAAGGACCCCAAAAACTTGGTCTGATTATTAGGAAGGCTGTCTTATCTGCCAGTCAACATATGTACAGCATTTGCATATTTCTATGCTATTGTTAGCAATTCTGAAATTTCCTACCCCACCTTTAAATTCTTGCTAAATACCTGATGCCATATTTATTTTTTAATTTATTCAAGTAGGGGAAAGCAGGGAAGAATGTAACAAACCCATTTGCATTTCACGTTCAGGTTTTAGCCATACCCTAAGATTTTCCACTTCGACCTATGAATTTGCAATGTTTCCATCCATATGTTTTATAAAATGATCTGATATTACAAAAAAGATTTGTAAATAAGTTTGTACGTTCCGGTTACTTTTGAAACATTTAATAAAAATGAAATTTTAAATGAAAATGTATTTGAATATTTTTTTACCCACTCCCTTAATTTATTAAACTTCTGGAACAACTTTTGCGAGTCTTATTTATATTCGAGTGTTCTTACACCATCCAAATTCTGTTTAAGACCTTATAACTAACTTTTTTTTTTTTTAAGTCTCCTACTTAACAAATTCTGTTCAAGAATCCAGTCCTTTTCTAGAACTTTATTTGAATGCTAAGTTCCTTCGAAAATCTTATGATGAATATTTGTTTAAAGGCCTTTGATTTTCACCAGTCACTTATCTGAACCTCTTCTCGAATTATTTTTTCCTTAACATCTATTCAAGCGCTCTTTTTAGAATATCCATCTAGAAATGTCTTCAAAACTACAACGAGGTCTGCTCTTACCCTTGGAAGCCCAGGGGCGGAGCGGGCTGCTGTTATCAATGACATGGTAGAAGGTAAGAGGGAGAATAAGGAAGGGGCTATCACTAGAAGTGTCCACTTGGAAAGCCACATTTCTCTGGTCCAGTCGAATCGTCTCACCCTCTTTAGTCAGAGACGTCTGCAGCAGTTTACCAGTTACCTGGAAAACAAGAACAAATGCAGTAAATATACATTTAGTCCATCGCGCTTCTACATGCAAACGCCTGAATATAGGTCAAGTTAAGAAATCGAATTCATCTCTGTTGGAAATAGAGCATAACATATTGGTATGAAACGAGTGAATCATAGCGCATGACGCATCACCTCACCTAGCAGCCTATTCTAGAGGAAGTAGCACGAAACCAGAAAAACCAAAGAACACCACATATGCGTAGGAAGAAAATTTTCCACTAGATGCTTCTTCATCCTTTCCTACTACCTGAATGAAGTGGTTATTATATTTCATATTATTTCAACGACATTAAGCAGTAAAATAAGGGAAATTTTAACTTTCTTTTGCCCACACATCTACATACCTGACATCCCAGCAGTAGACTTTTTCGCATGTTGGCTACGCGGATCATAAGGCATGGTTGGCCCTCGTGATGGGCCACTACTGCATGCTGACTGAACTTGACTGTTTCACCACGCTTTTTCGGCCGCGCTACCTACACACAGAGCAACACCTACGACTGTATACATACACAATACAACACTATATTGTATACTGCATACACAGTATATATCAGATACACTTCTATTTTCTTGATCACTGTACAATTCAGCATGTGTTATGGCATAGTCTTAATGTCATCAGTAGTAAATTACAATGCAACAAAAGCTCTTGACTGGTAGACATACGGAATGTGCCGAATAGTGAAAACTCTTTTGGATTTAGCTATTCTACCTACAAATGCTTGTTTGGTTTACCTTTGCAAGAAAGGTTCCTGTGATGAAGATCTCCATCACCATTGTAATAACTAGCTGCATTATGAGGAGGATGATGGCGACTGGACATTCCTCTGTAATGCACCGGAAACCGTAGCCAATTGTAGTCTGTGATTCGAGAGAAAAGAGGAAGGCAGCTGTCAGCGTCTGGACCTGCATCACGCAAGGGGTGTGGTTGGATGGAGGGTCAAACTCTGCAATATAATACAAAGGTTAGAGAACATGATTGTATGCAATTAGAAAATTGCATTGTTTAAATAACATCTGCACGTCTTATGGTCATCTGCACTTGGTACATGGTAAAATGTTCACTAAATATGTACAAGACAAAGACATGGTGCAAAATCGAAACATCTTGCTCACCCAGCAGGTCTCCATGCACCAACGCCACCAGGTACCACAGCACTCCGAAGGCGAACCAGGTCCCAGCAAAGGTGGCCGAGAATAGGAAAAGCTTGTAGCGCCACTGCATGTCCAGAAAGGTCGTCCACAGGTCACGCAGGTAGAGAGCACCACGGCCACTGACATGCTCAATGCGCACATTGCTTCGGCCATCCTTAGACAAGACACGACGACGCCGTCTTAATGCTGAAGCTACACCTCCTACTACACCCACACCACCTCCGCCTAGCAGTGGCTTCAGGATATCCGTCTGAGTCGTGGAATGGCAGACTTTCTGGGGTGAAGTACTACGAGAGGACGGCGGAGTGGATGAAGTCATGTCTGAAGAGAGTGGGAGACAGTTAAGATTGTAAACATTTTCATTTTCATGACTGCAGTTAGGATTTTGTGTCAAATTATTGCTCAATGATGAGATCCTAGTAAATACACAACGATTATATTAGCAGATTACATGACTGACTTGATCACACTCGGTTCTACCTGCACTTCTACCATCCAGGAAATGTCTACTGTCACAGTCTAAACACCAATTTAATTTTGCATTAATAACCAAATCATCAACTTGTTACCTTTACCATCAAGCATCTTTGGGGTAATGGTCGACTACCAGTTGGTCATCAAACGTTGACGTTTATATGTATCATACTTGAAAATCGGGTGTCACGATAGCACAGCCCCACCGTCTCAAGTGTAATGCTGAACTCTACTATTTACCTGTCTTCCCCATGTCTGAGTGGGCTTCCGCCCACCTCCAAATAACATGACAGTAGCTCTATTGTCTTCATTGGATGGCAACCAAATGGGAATGAGGTGGATAAAGTGCCCACCCACAAGTAGGGTGGCAAGGATTTCACCTTAAGCTCATGATTCCTTGTCACAGTTCACAGTCATATGTATTTGTTTTAGTCCATTCCCTGTCTATGTCCTCTCACTGGTTTGTTATTCGACTGTGTTCACCTGTTTACAGGCCCGGATTAAGACTTCAGTGGCCCCTGGGCACAAGGTCAAAGTTTATAGCCTATGATCAGAATAAAGCAATATCAAGTAATTTCCCTCAATAGTGTAATTACAATGACTGAGTTACCCAGACACAGCGCTGGGTTATTAAACACAGTGGTGGGCTGTTACATGCTTTCCACATGCTTGCTCAATTTTATTATATATATATATTAGATTAAAAAATAACAATGTGCTTTTTATTGGTTATACATGGTCTCATTAACTGAAATGTACATAAATAAACTACATAAATAGCCCTATATAGTGAATTGGGAAGCTCTTAACCTTCCAAAAAACTTCCATTATTATTAATTACAGTCCACGACACTTTTAGAAATCCCGTCATAGGAACCCAAGTTTGTTTCTATACGGTCCGATTTCAGTGTTGCACACAGAAGGACCGGACTGGAAATGCTTGACTATGTCCCTTTATTAAAGCCCTGTATGATGCGTTTATGTATCATTATGAATATCATGTGGGTGTATGTTTATTAGTATGTTTTGTTGATGTTTTTTAATTAACATAGGTGAGTTTTGATCGTTTATCTCAGCCGCAATCTGCCGCTAAATATGCTAGTTAGCATTAGCCACGAGAGTATTAGCACACGTGTTTTTCTGTCGTGTTACTGCATTTTAGCACCGGGTATATTAATGTTTATGTTAAATACACACGTGTTAGCCTAGTCTGTGTGTACTCTGCATATGTTTTTTGATAATTTAGTGCAAGTTAGTGTTGAACATGTCTACTTTGTAAACATATTTAATTACTATGGATAACGTTTGTGCTTATTTTTGTCAAAAAATAAACCAAATGTCTGTTCTGCATCTGTTATCAGTCACACAAACATGTAAATAATCAGCAAAAAAACAATATTAGTGGATCTCTAATGTATAACAGTGTATTATTGTATTTTAATCAACACAACATCCATAACATAGTAATAATTTCAAAGGGTTCCCCAATTGTACAAAGATATCAGTTAATACAGCTTCTGTTCATAACAAAATAAACCCATTTTTACAAAAGAACCATGGTTTTGCTGAAACCTAAATAGGTCAGTGTTTATGACTGAGACTGAGTGGAAATTTCACACTTTGTTCATTTTTTTATGTTAAAAGTGCTGTGCTTTTCTTCTCACAAGTGTTGAACAGTAAGATGTGTTAACTGCTGCTGATGCATGATTCCACATTCTCAGACTGAAAGATACACACGCATATACTGTTTAAAATTTCATTAAGAGAGCCAAATAACTCGAATAATACAATAAGAAAAAGATACGATATTATTGTGAATGAAACACGGATACAAAACACAGATAATCCAGTCAAGATCGTCACCTAGATAAAACCTAGAAGTACTCTTAACTCTCTGAAAAAGTTATCACCTCAGTATCATTAAAAGCAGCAGCCTCAACACGATTCAATCTCGGACAACATGGCGCCTACAGCATGATCCTGAGAATTTATTCAGTCCCTCACCACCAAAAAACTACACACGTAGTACTTTTTTTAAAGAACTCGTAATGGCGAACCAACCAGTGAAAAAATAGGCTGGAGAATGTAGTGATGATGCTATCTAAAATAAAGAAAGGTAGCTTTTTCTCTTGTGTATAGCAGGGAGACATGGGTACACTTGGACCCAGGGGTGCTGCTGTTGTCTGTAGAGTTCCATTCAGATGGCCAGCTGCTCTGGCACACGAAGCAGGCCTCATTGAGATCAGCCTTTCTCAACGGGCCTCTTGCTTTTCCAGCTCCTTTATACCACAGACTCGCTCAAATTCATGGGGAGAGTTGAGACAAGGACAGCTTATTCAGTGTACGAGCACATGAAGAAAGGAGGAGAGAGAAAGTTTACAAAAAGAAAGATTTTAAATAAGAGATTTATGGAGATCTGTGCTAAAAAAAAAAATCGAACAAATCCATGCATTGTTTTGTTCATCCACTTCAAATATTTGAATGATATTTGACATAAACTTTATATTCTGCATTTTAAGATGTCCCTCGTCTTGTCTTATTTTCCATTAAAATAAAAAATACACTAAACTTTCTGTTTCCACCTGCTTTGACCAACGTTTACTGTTTCTACCTGCATGAGGGTAGAGACTGATTTATTCTGTACTATTTTATTCCAATAGTATAACAAGCTTAAGCAGTCCAACAATCGAATACTTTTTGCCATATCTTTTATGACAAAAAGGCTAATCATGAATTCACACCTAGGCCAGATGTCGAAGGAGCGCCCCAAGTCCAAACTGAACGAGGCCTCACTTCAGAAACAGCTTTTATCTCCTTCACTAACCATCTGCTTTCTGCATCTATAAAAGATATCTCCATCTTGCTATGGGTGGTCCAACATGGAAACGTCATCAGTGGGCAATCTCACCCGGATACTGTAATTTTGTAATTTATTTAATCTTGCCAGATGAAATATTTTACTAGGAGTGCAAAAACATCTTCATTGTTTATTGGCTAATTTTTGGGGCAATTCATGTTTAAGCGGTTAGTGCCTCACAGCAAGAAGGTCATGGGTTCAATTCCCGTTCAGCGTGTGTGTGTGTGGAGTTTGCATGTTCTCACTGTGCTTGCGCGGGTTTTCCCTGGGTACTCCGGTTTCCTCCCGCATCCAAACACATGTGATTGGGCATAGGTGAATCGGCTACTCTGAACTGTCCATAGGAGTGAATGTGTGTGTGTGTGTGAATGGTTGTCTGTCTCGAAGTGTTAGTGCTGTGATTAACTGCTGATTGTACAGGATGTACACCGCCTCATGCCCTAAGTTAGCTGAGATAGACTCCAGCGCCCCCACGACCCTGAACAGGATAAGCGGTAAACAATGGATGAATAGTTAAAGATTGAGCTGTTCATTAAAACAACTGGGGTTATCTTGCGTCTTCTCAGTACTATCTTAATAAAGAATATGATTCTTTTTATTCGTATCAGAACAAACATCTTTCTCATTTCCTCTAGGCTTCTTTTTCCGTTCAGTTTTCCTCAATTACATTCCTTCACCCACCATCCTCCGGCTCACTGCAGTTCCATTACACGCTGATCCCAAGCACTATCACTGCATGTCTCTCACTCTTTCACTCTCTCTCACTCACTCTGTTTTTCTTTCTTTAGTTTCAGTACATTTCTCTCTCTCTCTCTCTCTCTCTCTCTCTCTCTCTCTCTCTCTCTCTCTCATTGCTGAACTCACACTGGGGATATGAATAGGTATCTGTCTGCAGCCTGTGATCTGAATACTAACACTGAGTGAAGTAGGAGGGGTCCGGCTCTCAGAAAGCCACGTGTGCTACACTGAATGTACACACAGTTGACCTCTGAACTCCAGCGAGTACACACTCACGCGCACAGTCACTGTACTCACACGCACAGTTTTACAAACGGACTTAGACACGTGTTCAGCTACAAGCTAAAGGAAACTTTAATACCGAGATAAGATTAAGGCTGGTGCCAAAGGAGTTTGGAGCATCGGCTTTACATTTTATACATACTTAAAATCTTTAATTATTCATCTTTGTCTAACTTTCTCTCCTCTATTAAAGCCTTGCACCATCCCTCGCTTTCTGTCCGGTTTGCACAGAAATCCTTTGTTTGGAGAGGAGATGAAAGGGACAAAAGCCACTATTGAAAAATACAACACTGTGTGTGTGTGTGTGTGTGTGTGTGTGTGTGTGTGTGTGTGTGAGAGAGAGAGAGAGAGAGAATGAAAGAAAGACAGACAGAATTTGTACATTTTGTTAGAGAAAGATTAAAAGTAAAAAGGAGCAGTCCATCATCCAGCACCCTTTCCTCTCGAACCCCTCAATATAAACTCTATCAAACTCACACAATCTGGTCACAACATTTATTTGACCTCCACACTGTCTTTTGATGACCTTCTTTTCCCTTCATCCTTCTTACACACACCCCACACTGAGATCCTCCTGACCAAAGTCAAACACATCATGACTTTGTGAGACTTAAAATATGGACTTTATTAGGACATTTCGGTCTCATGTACCCGAGATTTACATAAAGGGCCAAGCGGCATACATAAAAAAAAAAACAATTTTTAAAAACCTTTCCAGGATAAAAAAAAACAACAACACATGAATTCTGTATATAGCTTAATTTCGGGTATATGCACCTGCTTCTTTGCTGTTAATAGCTGGCTTAGAGTAAATAATTTGTCAAAGCACAACTAATCAGCAAAAGTCAAAATAAATATATTTACTGAGATATTTACCGTGATATTGATGGTTGGCACAGTGATGGAGTGTTTAGCACACCTGCCTCACTGCAAGAAGGTCATGGGAGCATGGGTTCGATTCTCAGCTAGGGTGTTTCTGTCTGGAGTTTGCATGTGCTTGCGTGGGATTTCCCCAGGTACTCCAGTTTTCTCCGGTCTCCAAACACACGTGATTGTACATAGGTGAATTATCTACTATAAATTGTCCATAGGAGTGAATGTGTGTGTGAATAGTTGTCTGTCTCTAAGTGTTAGTCCTGCGATTAACTGCTGATTGTACAGGGTGTACACCGCCTCACGCCTTAAGTTAGGACCCCCACGACACTGAGCAGGATAAGCGCTAGATAATGAATGAAGGTATTTATAACATTGCAAATTTACAGCTGTTATTATAACAGCTGGTGGAATAAACACAAATAGCACTGATTAGCCTACCTTTTAACCTTCAAGTCACTTAAAGGCACCTTAAATTAGGAACTAAGCCAAAAATTTACTAAGCAAAATGTAACAAAAGTAAAACGTGAATAATGAGTTGATGAAACCTTAGATTTGGTATTGTTTGAATAAAAAAAAAAACTGTCTGTGGCATTGCTTGATTTCTACAGATATGACCTGAAGAGTTACTGATAGATAATAGAATTTATTGTATTCCATCCTTTTAATATCATGACCAGAAATCAGTGTTGTGTATTCCTTTAACAATTATAAGCACTTTCTATTGAAAACCAGTACAAGACTCAGTTTAGCTAAGATTTGGAAGCAGAGTCTGAGGTTTGTACATTTCCTCAATGTGAGCTCTCTTTTATTAAAGAGCTCCTTGTAAAATGACTTCATATCACCGGCCAATCATGCTCATAAAATTGAAGAAAGTTCTGATCGGACAAATAAATAAGAACAAATCCAATATGTATGTCTTGCGAGTTCCAGATACATAGGTCCAACGTCCCATAAAGGCAAACATAAAGTACAAATACTGCTTATATTTCTTAATAACGCTTTACACACAATGGCACATTGTTATAAATCATATAAGAATGTGTAATACATGTCAGTTATTAAAACACACAATCCTGTATACAGTCTGCAGCTGCTAATTGTCTACAGCTAATTGTAGCTCTATGCCAACATACAGTATATGTAGCACACCTTCACGATGCTGAGTAACTACACGAATGTGTCATTATGGCCTTTATACGGAAAACATCAAGAGTTAACCGTATTTCATTTTTCTTTCTGTTTTTTCTCTGTATAAAATGTTCTTTATTAAATTTGTACTTTTCTTGGAGTTAAAATGCAAACCTGGATTACAAGAGGGGTTTATGGCTTTACCATAAACATTACACGCATTACACAACTGAATGGTTGTGTATCAGAGGTGATCCAAACACATTGTACATAGGTGAGTATTCTACTCTAAATTATCCATAGGAGTGAATGTGTGTGTGAATGGTTGTCTGTCTCTAAGTGTTAGTCCTGTGATTAACTGTAGATTGTACAGGATGTACCCCGCCTCACACACTAAATTAACTGGGATAGACTACAGCGCCCCCACGACCCTGAACAGGATAAACGCTAGATAATGAATGAATGGATGAATTAAATGTAACATAGGGTATTTATAACGTTGCAAATTTAAATCATGTTTAGTGGAGGTTTTAATCAAAGTTGATTTATTTACTTTTCAACTATTCTCGTTATCAGTCTGTTGAAACAGTCACTTAAATAAAAAAATTCATTAATAAAAAAGTCACGGATAAATATTGTCAGCTTGGACATGTATGTTGGAAATCTTAGTATTTATATCTCATTCAAAGCTCTATGATGTTCATGAAATAAAACTGTGGAATTATTTTTTGTTAGTTCAATGCGTCCCCGGCAACACAAAATTTTAAGAAACCCGTGTTAAGAGTTTTGGTGATTTGTTCTTAAATTAAATGATCATAATTCGGTCATTCATTCATTATGGTCAATGACCAGCGCCTTGATCAGTAACACTGGACAGAATGCAGGGAACCATGCACACAGATATTTACACACTAGTAACCAAGTAACTGTATTTTTTTAGTATAGTGGAAGGAAAACAAATAGTCCACAGGAAACCCACAGAGCAGACGGAAAACATTTCATACTACACACAAATACCTCAAACTCCAGAGCAAAACAGGTTGTCATAGTTCTGCAGTTGTTAACATGTTTTTGTTAAAGTGTTTTTTATTCTAAACTTTAAGTAAAAACGACTTAACGTCAATAAATGTATATCAAATTCACTTACAATACAGTACAATACCATCATTCATACAGCAGGTGCAACATCCATACGGATGCTATATATATATATTTTTTTTTTTTACTTACCTTATTATTTAAGTCGATTGCAGTTTTTTTAAGTCGTAAATTGTTTAGTTAGTTTGTTTTTTTTTTACTTCTTTTTGTCAGGGGAAAGAGACATCCGAGCACAGTTGGAGGCCGAGAAGAGCTGACAGAGACAACATGTCCACGCAGGCTGCAAACTTCAGGAGAAGATTAACACGTCCTTGTCCTCTTCACCTTTTCATCTTATCGTAAATGAAAAAACTCATAATCGGAGAGGAAAACTTAAGCAACTTAAAGTTACAAAGTGTGCAGAAGTTTGGCTGGAGTCAGAGCCGAGTGTCAGTCTGTGCTGCTGCTGGTTGGACGATGCAGATTTATTATGCACCGAGGCTCTCTCTCTCTGTGTGTCTCTCTCTCTCTCTCTGTCCCCCTCTCTCTGTCTCTGTCTTGCTCTCTTTCTCTGACCTCAGGTGGTTGAACCTCTCGAGAAGTTTCTTTCCGGCTCGTCTTGTTTTCTCCGTCTCAGCACCTTTTCTACTCATTAATTCCTCTTTTCCATGCTTCTTCACTCTCTCTCTCTCTCTCTCTCTCTCCCACTGGTCACTCTGAATGGAGCTGTTGTACTTCACTTGTTGGAGGTCTTTATATTATTCAGCCTCCGTATACTTTTCATGTACTTTACATAAGCTGAAATGCGACTCTGTAAATCAGATTGTGTGTATGTGTGTGTGTGTGTGTGTGTGGACAGTAGTAAAAATAACTAGCGATGTTCAATCCCTTTCACCTCCAGTCTCCTTTACATTATTTAGATTTTCATATCTATAAAAACAGAAAGTGTATATAAATTAAAAAGATAAAAAAATAAATATAAATAAAAAGTAATGTTCATTCATTCAGGCAATTGTGTAAAATTGGTAGTTACTCCAATTCAAAGACCTAGACGTGTCATTTCTCAAAACAAAATAGTATATAATTAATTTTGTATATTTTAGTATGTTTAATAAAATAATTTTAAAAAAAGCCATGGCATTTGAGCTCTAGATTTGTATCCGTGTCTCTTATTAAGGGCAAACAATGCTTAAAGTTTACGAGCATAAGATACTGCATTGATTTATATAAAATATTTTTAACTACATTTTAGTAATATCTCTCTAGAAGTGGACGCTCTGTAGATGCTCTGAACATTGTATGTTTCAAATACGTACTAGCCTACGTGCTACTAAAAAGAACTTGAACCGGTTTTATTTACAGATTTTGACATTATTGGCGTTATTATTATTACAGGTGTTAACGCAAGTTTGAGAATGAAACAATATGTTATAAGACATTTTTAAAATACATTTGAAAGTGTAATGCGTAAAACAACACCATTTGCCGGTTTACACGCGCGCTCCACTCCAGGCCCCGCCCACCTACCAGAGCCGGCGCGTATTCATTTCCAGGCCCCGCCCACCCGCTAGGCTCGCGCGTTCATGTTCATCTTCAGGACCCGCCCACCTTTAATAGAGTTTAAAATGGCGTATTTGTATACTCCTCAGTGTTTACTGTCATTTACTGCAGCAGAACATACTATGCACATCTTTTCCTTGTATGTAACCAAGCAATTCTTTCAGAAATACTTACTGCGTTGTTGGTGCCTGAAGGTAAACAATAACTAAATAAACCATCAAAAGTAATTTTACCTGATATTTGCATATAGGAATGTGTTAAACCTCAAACCGCTCACTATGCATTATTTCTAGTTTTGTCACTCTTACTTGCTAATGCAGTTGCAACTTATAGAAACCACATATTGTGATATTTTATAATAATATATAAAATTGTTTGTTTTATATCTGAAAAGTACAACTGGACATGTTTTACTTTGGCATATACTTTATATGCTGGGACAGTTGTAGAATTTTAAATACTCAGAATTCTTTCTTGTAAATGTCTTGCTATAAATGTAGTGTTTTTAGACATTTTTTTATACTGTATAGATAACTATTCAAACATATTTAAATCATGTTTGCACATTCATTTCTGTTTACATGATAATAGAAGAGAATGACAGACATTTTGCTAGTATATATCTGATAACAAGCTGATTTGAACAGGTGTGTGGTATGTAAGTAACATCAAATATAGGTGTGAGGAAATCGCACCTAGCTTACAAGGGTAATTGCTGGTTCATAAAACATTTTGATAATTCCGTTTAGTGTGTTAGAGATGATTAAGAAAATCTTATGGGTGGTGAACTTTAGTCTGAGTCCTCAAATAAGTGGGGGGTTACACACCCCCACACACCCTATACACTAAAGGACGGGATGTAACTCTGGCACACGGGGAGGAGAGGATGGAAAGAGAATACTGAGGAAGAAAGGAGGAAAAAAGTGAAGAGAAAGTGAAGGTCAGTTTAGTTCTTGGCTTGATGCAGCTCTGTCGGAAGCAATGTTCCCCCCTTCCTTTTGTTTGTTTACCCTTTTCTCTGCCTCTGTACCTCATTCGTTTTTCCGGTACATAGACCTCCTCTCTCTCAGGCACTGAGCTGTTGATATTCTGGCTCGGTTTTGCCATTTTAGCAAGCCAGTTCTCTGAACTTTGGCTAGACACACACATACCCATACATCCCATTCTCCCTAAAAAAAAAGGCAAGTACATCTCACACACACTCTTTTTGCGTCAGCATAACACGAGGCCCACATCAAACTGGGGTGCAAGATTTTTGTACTGCACCTCACGCACACCCACAAACAAAGATGGGGAGAGAGAGAGAAAGAGAGGGGGAGAGAGAAGGAGAGAGGGCGGGAGAGCGAGAGAGGGCAAACTTTCATTGAAGATTTTTTTTAAACCTTGTCCATGAATGAAAGTCACTGGGGACATTTTGTTTTCTACCGACCACACAAGATAATGTGCAAGTATGTGTGTGTCAGACTTGGCACAGTCCACTCTCTGTTTCAGGGAGCACCTTAACATAAAATGTATGCAGTTTTAATTCAGTAGGTCTCCAAGACAACTCTGATGTTATTGGTGTGATCAGTGTATTCTTTCTCCTGAGGCTTACAGTCCAGAAATATTGCCTTCGTGTGTACGCTTTTCAATTCATCACACACCATGCACTTACAAAAGGCTAATCCTTCCTGCAATTAAATACTTCACTTCTAAAATCTTTTACTGTAGTTTCTTCACATTGATTTACTGAGGGAAGACATCTGCCATCGTGTATCCCTAAGACTGCTCTTTATTGCTCTTTTCAGGCTTGATTATTAGGGGTGGACTTAACAAATAATCGAGGTAAGCAGCCATTTAGGGCCTTGGGGAATTAGGGGACCCTTGACAAATACCAAGAATATGACTATAAAAATCATACATTACATATTAGTTTTTTTATTTGTGAATTCAATTGTATTCATTTTACATTGAAAAAATGAAAGTTCCAGGTTACAGATATTTTAACATGCAGTTTAGAAGAAGATGAAGAAGCGTGGAGCCAGTAGGTCTTTATCATTCATTAATTCATTATCTAGCGCTTATCCTGTTCAGGGTCGTGGGGGCGCTGGCACGACAAAAAAGAAACCAGCAAAATTTTATTTAAAAGTCGGCACATGATGGCAGCAAAGATTCAATACTGTGACAGTTACTAGTCTAGAGGATTTAAAATACTTTTTTTTAAAAATCTAAAATTAAACACAAATGTAGACCTCTTTAGTGTATATGAGTATGTGTAATATAATGCATAATATGTGAGAAATAAAAACAGCGCACGCTGTTATTATTATGCAGCCAAACCCCCAACCTCCCCTCCTCTGTACACTTTCTCTCTCCCTCTCCCTAATCTCTATTTACAGCAGACTTCGGTCAGTCATCAAAGCCTTTCACTGTATGTTGTACTACGTATGATGTACATGTGACAAATAAACTTTGAACTTGAACTTCAAATTCAGATCGTATTTATCACATACACATGCACGCAGTGAAATGTTTTTATTCCGCAGAGCGCAGGGTCAGCCAGAACAAATGGCACCCCCTGGAGCAAGTGAGGTTAAGGGCCTTGCTCAAGGACCCAATGATGGTAGCTTGCCCGGTGTGAGGCTTGAATCCCGACCCTCTGATCACTGGCCCAGAGCCTTTAACCATTGAGCCACCACATCCTCAACTTACATACTTCAACTATAGGATAATATTGAGTGTCAGGATATGTGAGGAAACGGTTTATTCCCCTTATACTGATTTACAGCAAATTAAAATTAATTTATAATAACAATGATACATTATACATTCTATCATTTAATGTTTTAATGTTGATTGTTATTAAATGTCGTGTGTGTGTGTGTGTGTGTGTGTGTGTGCGCGTTCGTGTGTGTGTGTGTGTGTTCCAGAAATAAAGGACATGATGTCCAGTCTGTATTATTAGCTTACATTTAGATGAAAGTTCTGCATATTTTAAGAGGAAACTATCGACCAAAGTCCACTATTACAGCAGTAGTGCCATAAGTAGATGAATATATTACACATTTTTTCGGTTGTTTTTGTTTTTGGAACTTGTCTAGGTCAGTACCCTTTTTATGGTACAATTTACAATGACTTGCAAAATCTCAGGTTACATAACATTAAATCAGGCGATTTAGTTATTTGTTAACTCTGCTGGGTGACCAAAGATGGGAGGTGTTCAGTGTTTTCTAGAAAATGCTATAACCTGCTATTCCTATGTCATAAAAATTCAATCATTCATTCATTCATTCCCACTTAGGGTGTGAGGCGAGGTACGATTAAAAAAATCATTTTTTTAAATGATTGTGTCCTCTTACCGATCCTGGTTTATATTTCCTATTTTAAATAAACTTCTCAAATGACTAAAATAAGCCAAAGCAAAACACCATTTTTCCCATTTTTCTTTCTTCATATGATATCTTTCCTTTTTAAACTGAATGAAATTGACTTGTGTTGCAAGAAACCAGTTGAGTTGCGCTCTTGAACCCTTTTAAAGTGTTGAGTGTCTGTCATGAGGGTTTAATAGAGATGCACTATTACAAAAGGGATCTGTGGTAGAAAGCATACTTTCCAAAAAGCCTTTGACTAGTTCCAAATGGACATTGTCTAAAAGCAGTTTTACAGAACATAATTATTTAAAGAAAGTGGGTAAAAATTTGTGTTAAACTTAAAAATGAACGTGTGATTTTATTTATACCTAATGAGCAAACTAGGGGTGAATGTGGCAAGGAAAAACTCTCTTTAGATGGTACGAGGAAGAAACCTTGAGAGGAACTAGACTCTAAGCACTTGTGTTCATCGCTCTGCATAGGGGCATTTGCCAAATGTAAAATATAACTGTCTTAGATAATATATACAGTTCCATATATATATACAGTGAGGCCTCGACTTACGAGTTTAATCCGTTCCGTGACGTGGCTCTTAACTCAAATCACTCGTATGTCAAATCCATTTTCACCATTAC